>BJKM01000732.1:0-254386 GCA_015082035.1 Chaenogobius annularis
CCAGAGACAATTTTCCAATTTTCCTCTACATTCGACCCATCCATCTGAGCCCTTCAGGGGTCTGTGAGTATCCTCAATATTAGCTTATTTGCATGTGTTCTGATCCACTTCACTCTCTGCCTCTCTCCTCGGTGTCCCTGCCAATCCTCTCACTCCCTCTCTCTCCAGACATGTCTACAATGGCAGATCATCATACAGATGATGGAGTCCTTAGCATCTTTCTGACAGCTCTCCGATTACATGGCAATTAGTTGCTTCTCCGATGCTGCTTTGACAATTAGCTGCTGACAAAACACTTGCGTTTTATATTGCACACCTTTCTTTTTTGAACATCCAGTCATACCTGCTAAAGCGTGCACTTTCAGCCGTGCACAGCCTGCAAGGAGATCATTTGTCAAAAAAGCAGCAGCCTGGAACACTTCCAACACACTGCCACCTCTCCACAAACTATACTCTTTCTGTTTGATTTGTGTTTACACAGCCATTAAGCTAATCACACAGTTCACAGTTCATTTTCTACCCTACGAGAAATGATTAAGGTACTGTGTGGTTTATGAAAAACATTAGCAGAAAATGATATTAATAATCAGAATTACTTTTAATTAGCCCAGAAACGGAAGTGGGTTTAGAAGTTAGAATGAGCTTGATCTAAAGAGGGTCCATTCCTGTACGATCAAACAGGCAGAAAGAAAATGGCTGCAGTGTTTCCACAAATTATTTCTGTATATGCAAGTACAAGTAGTGTTTGCAATTACTAACGAAGCATCCTACCACCAAATTTCACTAAATTAGATGAAATCTTGTCTAAATTGCCAACCTGTTGCATAACTGACATTGCCAAAGAATTGCTTTCACATACTGCACTGGTTTTTGTAGAACGATGTAACAGTATTATACAAGAACACTGTTAGCATCTTTAGCCTAAACATTCGCAGTGATTATGGGTAGAGGAAACCAAAAAATCCTACTCCACACTCCATGCACCAGCCAGCTTTGACTTTTTTTCTTCATTCGCCAGCTTGTTTGAATGTTTGAATTTGTGGTTATCCTCACAATAACCACATGCAACAAGCCTCTTAGTGGAGGAACAGATTTCAACTGTATCTAGTAAACAAATTAGCGGAAAAGTGTCTGCTTTGCAACTTGACTTCCAAAATGCATTCTATCAAAAGGGAGCTGACAGTTTGAAACTATATTTACACTGGCCTTGATTGTTGATTCACCACTGAAGAGGGATTGAATGGAGTCTTCAACACGCAGCAGTAGATGTGACCGTGTCAGTGGTCTGTGATTTTTCGAAGAAGTGTTTGACTTGCATTTTGGATTCTAGAAAGCATCTAGGAAGTCCTAAACAATTAGAAATCCTTGTCAGCTAAAGACACAACAATCAATTACTCACAGGAAAAGTGTGGAACCAGAAGCACTCCCAACAGTATTTAATGTCTCTTTTATCCGACCATGTGTGGGCCACAACTATACGAAGAACATCCCAAGAAAAAACAAATGATGTAAAAAAGCTTTGGAAAAGATTTATTTGTATGTAAACAGCAGATAAATTAGAATTCACACCCAAACTTCATAATTCAAGACCCTCTGCTAAAAAACTTTTCTAGCTTTGAATATTGTTTCAATTAAAACATAACAATTCTGATTTGTGTGAATCATTTGTGTTGTGATTAGTCTCACATATTAGTGATATGTATGTTCCGAATGTTTTAATTCCTGAAATAAATTATATTGAAATGCATTTTTATGTTTGTAGAAAATAAAATTGAATCATAAATTGTGATTGAGCAATATGTTTTTGTTTTTTTTGAGTATCGTGACTGAAAATAGTTAAAAAAGGTATAGTAAAATCCGCCATGGCAAATTACCAGCTTGCTAAAACAAGGTTGGCTGACTACCATATAGATTTGGTGAATTGCATGAAAGTGTTGCCTACATCATCCTGTGTTCAGCCGATGTTACATGTGGAACACATTCATGTGCCTCCCCATTCATTTACAGCTTGCTTCCCCAATCACTGAGAAAATGGTTGAGGAAAAACAAGCCATCCATGGCTGTAGTGGAAGAGTCTTTGCAGCGGCTGCTATAATTGCATTTCCTGAGCAGAAACTTCATTGTGCGGATCCGCTAGAAAGGATTTGGTATTATTCATAGAAAATGCGAAAGTCTATCTATTTCTGTGAATTTGGCAATTGCTCTCAAATGGATCCACTCCACTAGAACAGATGTAACGCTCACCTCAGATGTGAGACAATGGGGAAGCAGGGGATTTATAAACTTTAATATCACTTGCCAAATTGAAGAGACATGATCACTGTATAATTGAGTTATATTGTAGACGCCTAGAGACTGATTGTTATAGCAGATAAACTTCCTAAAGCATTGGCAGAAGATAAAGTAGAATGAGCTGCTCACAGAGCCAGATACACACAGAGATGATTTTGTGCTAACCGCCTTTTCTAATGCAGGGGTATACCAATTCTTTCAGGCTGGACCACCAAAACCTATGAAACTGGCATTGGCAAATTTTAAGATAAAACACTTAAAATAATGTTTAAATGTATTATAGTAGTGTGTTGTTTGACACCAATTTCACTAAACATATGTGTTCAAGTAAAAGAGAGATTAAATACGTGTAATAGATTTAACTTCACATCAATATCAGCAATATTTCATATATAAACTAATTCTGATTAAACTGTATGTCTTTAGACTGATAAACATTGTATAAAATAAAACAATTAATTGTGACAATTGTCACATTTGTATTAATATGAGGAGTATCTATTTCCAAACGTGGATCAAATATCAACCTATTAAAATAATCATGCTATGTTGCACTGCCAAAACGTATTGTGTTACGGATTCAGTCCACACTTCATAAACGGTAGAATATAAATGTTTGTATAATGTAGCCTTCATACACTTAGCTCATACAATAGATGTGAAGGTTACGAGTGTGCAATGCTTTGTGGCTTTAGTGGACAGTGTCATAATGAACCATGGAGGATGACCAAAGCAGATCTAACTGGAAAGTTGATAACAATACAATACAATATTGTGTAGCTTCCCTAATTATATTTTTCTTATTTACAGATCCTTATAACATTACCTTAACATAAATCAGAGAACATGCAGAGAACATGACTCTGGAGG
Organism: Chaenogobius annularis; assembly: GCA_015082035.1. Classification (NCBI taxonomy): domain Eukaryota; kingdom Metazoa; phylum Chordata; class Actinopteri; order Gobiiformes; family Gobiidae; genus Chaenogobius; species Chaenogobius annularis. Next base: position 3,163 of record BJKM01000732.1, read on the forward strand.
CAAAGGAAAGAGTCAGTTTTATTGTTGTTTTTAATAGACATGTATTGGTTGAAAAAATAGATGCTGTGGTCTGGGGGCTGCTGCAGGTCAGAAAACATGCATGATACTCTGCATGTGCCTCTGCGTTTGTTCTTATGCACTAACTAGCAAAGTGAGCTCTGTTTGTGGCAGCCTACTGTAGGCTACTATGAAACAAATGTTTTTTTTATCATAGTCCTGGTTTAATGCTTTTTTAGCCCTGGTTTAGATTAGTTCTGCGTGATTACGTCGATTTCTGTTGTTGAATTGGCCAATGTGAGTTGTTTGTGGATCTTATAGAGATAAAACATAAAATTGTGATTGATTTTATAGCTGGCACCTGGACTTGAGCCGAAAAATCTGGCACATATGGATGAATCATGATTAAAATCTGATTCATTGCACAACCCTAAATAACGAGTTAGAGACATTTGTAACGTAGGGGGCACTCTAAAGAGGGCAATTTGCCACAAAACATTCCACTTTAACATGTGGATTTTCTTTATGGATCTCTCCATTGTTTATAAAATGGAGTGCCATAATGAATATCCGATTGAAATCTTTGGGTCATTCCATCAAGGGCTATATATTATATACGCAAACCACTGCCCCCTCAAGCAAATGAAAAGCCCCATCTACCATGGTAATAGTTGCACATACATGATTTAGGGGCATTTCATAAAACCTCCTTATAAGATGGACGCTATAGAGCCACATATTCAATGCAACATTCCCACATAGAGATTCCATTGGCGCTGTAGCTGAAGTGTCTTGCCGTGGCTGCACACAGGCTGAAAATCCCTGGCTTTCCACAGAGCTTTCCTGAGCCCGGCAATGAATTGATACCCCATCGTTACATTACTCCTGGCCACATAGCAGAGCACGGGCCTGGAATAATATAAAGAAGTCGTTGGGTTATACTTGCAGTGATCACAAACCGCTGCATTATCCACATCCTTGTTTGTGTGTTACCAGGGCTGGTCAATACTCTCACGGGAATCAACATACCTATTTCAAGCATACAAAGCATGGACAACTACACAAGCGGTACACAAGAAAAGCCTTCCAGCGCTACTGATTTGGGAGAAATTTCCATCCGGACTGTTTTGTCTGGGAAGCGAGTGAGGATGAGATGCAACCTGTGTATCCTCTGAGGATGGGTGAATGCTCAATCGGCAACGTATATGGCCCACTGCACAGAGCTGAGGTCACAGTCGGAGTCTCCTGCCCGCCGATCATGCATGAGCTGGCAACAGTGTTCCCCCTGATTCTGCCGTTGTGGAAAGCAGCCATCATGCTACAATTGGACAGCCAACACCCCGGCACCATCGCGAGGAAATGGCCTCATCCGTCCGACCTGTGTTGTGCGCACTCAGACGGAAACAACCATGATTTCCACTACCAAATTTCATACTTTTATCCAGACTACTGGGTGGAATTTTAATGACTAAATTTGAATAAAATGTTTGATGCATTCTGCTCGTGCTACCATGAAGTAACACAAGATTATGGTTTATACATAGATGATAAGCAGTAAGAAACTTGTGAGGTATGTTACTCAGAGTTGGGTAGTACTCAGTAGAGGTGGACGATATATCGAAATGCAGATAATATTGTAATGTTGTTTTGAAGATGTTGTGATTAATTTTACAAACATTTGTCTGATAATTAAACTAACTAAGGTTAAGGTACACTTTATTGTTGCCATAGGGAAATGTATCTTCAGCATTTGACCCATCCTTCAATGTCGCTGGGGCCATCTGTCAGGAGAACAGGAGAGCTGCTATGCAGCCCCATGGGGATCCATCTCCAGATCTTGTACTAGGCTTGATCAGGGCCACCATAGCTGCAGGCTTTACCAATGGTGCATGTTTAAAGGCATTTAAACATTTCTGTTGGATTGACATATAATCATATGAAAATCTTTATCGGGAACAGATATATACATTTACCTGAGTATTTTTAAATAACACACTGGGTGATATATTTCTTACTTGAACACTCCTGGACGAATGAGGATTACTCCGACTACTCTTACTTGAGTGTAAGTTTTGATTCCTCTTCCCACTTTGAGTAATGTTGACCATATTAAACGCCAAAATCAGTTCCTCTTATCTCTTAAAGCTGTTTCCACAAACATTTTGAATTTGATATATGATGAGTCGATATATTCATTACTGTGACAGGCTTAGTATGAACTTCCCCTCAAAATTCCAACCCCCATAGGCTCAGGGCCACTATGACTACGGTAAAAGTGCTGTTACTAACAGTGTACAAGTTGCTGTTTTAATTATTATTTGCCTCTGTGAAGCACTTTGTGACCTGTGTCTGTGAAAAGCGCTAAACAAATTAACTTTACTTACTTAAGATTTGAACATTTGCGTTTCTTGAATCACTCCTTCAGATATGATTTAGTTTCTCATTGTTGTTGTCTATTTTTTGAAAATACCATATTTACCAATACCATATTAATTAATTAATATGTTGTCCTTCCAATTATATTCTCTCTTAATTGGTTTGTGTTTTTTTTATATAATATATATATTTTCACTCTTAATTGAGTTAAATCTTAGCCTACCTCTGATCTTATGTAAAATGCGGGTGAAATGCGGATACACAGTTTGTACACGCTCTGGGAAACTTTGAACCACGAACCCTCTGGTTGGTAAAATGAAATGAAGAGACAATAGCCCACTATCCATTATCACTAAATAAAGAACTGTATGTGGTAATTAAATTATCTGCAAATAGTTTTCTTTCAATCCTAAAAATATTGTGAAATAACTTACAGATAGAATGTCCCAGTCCTTGTCACATGGGCGGATTTTATTAAAACCATGTAAGATTACTACATGTCACACAGTTCGACAAGCAGTATCAGTGTGCGTCAACTTGAGTGGCATTTCAAAGCACAGCAGTCAACAACAAGGTTTTACAGTTGCCAAAATAAAATGACTATTTAGCTAACACTGTATACTAATGTGTCCCAAATGTCTGTCAGCTGTCTGTCAGAGCCAATCATCAACCTGCACATCTCATTTTTTTTATGCCAAAAGCGTCAATGTCAAATATATTGAATAACAATATTGACGTGCTTTTGTGCCAAACCTGTATGAATGACATCTATGTAATAATAATATTAAAACCACCATAAACCACTCACTCTTTCTAAAATATAAACACAAAAGGTAACACTTCATAAGAATTACACTTTAATTAGCCTTAATAAAGCATGGACAATCACTTTATTATAAGGAACACATTGTTTATCAGTTCATGATTCAGGTTTTCCCCTTCCGAAAGTGTAAAACAAAACAGTGCTTTACGAGTCGCAATGAACAACCTTCAGGTTAAAGCTGTACCCAACTTTTTGTCATAAATAAGTTAATTCACCACCCCTCCTAATTAAAAGCCTTTTATCGACTGTAAACCGTAAGAAAGAACCAAATGACACTTTGGGATGTGCTTTGGTGCTAAAACATTCACCTGCATGTGAATACTAAAGATGCGGGTTAGTGAGAGATAGAACAAATTAGATTCATTCCTTTCATGTTTTGAAAATCATTACCTCAGCTTTAACAGGCAAACTTCTCTACCAACTTAGCTACTTCTGCTCCTATAAAAACCTGAAGTGAATAAAGCAAGCCAATGTGTCTTGTTGTATTCTTTCCCTAACCTCTCCGGAATGCCCAGTTGGAAAATTCACATTCTGATGCTTGTTTCTACAGTAGACAAATGCTTGTATCTAGTGGCCAATCAGTTCTAATCTTCAGTGCACCTCTGTTTAACCCCGACTGTGTAGCCAAGTCTCTGGAGTGCTCCTATATCACTGTGTATTAGCTGACCCCGCTTTTACTTGGCCGGTGCCGTGCCATCATTCTTCATTTTTAAACAGCTTTCACTTTACTGTTCCCACACAATGAAGGATAATAATAAAAGCACTGTCCTTCAGAAAGCTTCTATTGCTATGCACCTTACAATTACAAACAGCTTCTCATTCACGCCTCGGAGAAAAAAAAGCAAATGTACAGCGTAAGCCTCATCTGTCATGTATCGGCTACGGCCTAACATTTCACTTTGTTTGGCAGACATTGATTTTTACCTCCAAGGTGTTGTCAAGGAGGCATCCGACTTGCGCATACCACCAAGGCCGCTTTGAAAAAGGAATCAGAGGAGCACGTACACAAAGCCAAGAACGCAGATGAATGAGTTGTAAGGTCACGTGAATTCTTGCCAAAGCGGTTGAATGCGGACAACGGCGACGATGGAACGCGTGGGCGAAAAGCAGCGCTGCATAAAAGCTGCTTATTCATGTTGTATATTGGTGGTTTGTGCTGTAATAGAACAGGTTATTCTGGTTTAGAAAATGCATTGAAGGAGGACAGTTCTCTCATACATACTGTATCACTGAAATAGTTGCAAGATACAAATATACAATATCAGTATTCCCTAAATTACCAAGAAGCAAGCAAACATGGTTTAATAAAGATTAATTAAAAATAATGACCTAAATAAATCAATATACCTCTGGAATAAGCAAACTTGACAAACAAAACAAAACCCACAACATTCAACACAACTGGATTCATTAAGTTTACTTGCCATACTAATGTGGCATTGCAGTCTTAAATCTTTACTTTGCCCCAGGTCACCCTTGAAAAAGAGGTTTAGATGGGTTCAATGAGTTCTTACCTTACTAAACTAAGGTTACTAAACAAATAAATACATACAAATGAAAGAAGAAGAAAAAAAGCATATTTTCTGTATGATTATATTACACAGTATCCATAAACAGTGAGTGTATTCAGAGACAATAGGTTCTAGGATGATGAATTCTGGTGTCAATGAGGTGAGACATTAGAGAGCTGACTGCAGTGCTGAGTGCAGTGTCCGCACTAGCGCTCTCAGTCAAATGCCACAGGGACAGCACATACCTCACTGCTGCTTCAGAAGATTCATCCAATCCCCAAACATATGTTAAGACTGTTTTCCACCGGAGCAAGTCAAATAACAACAATTTATCAAAGTTTGTCTCAGCACAGCCCTCTGCTCTCCTCCCTCCCAGAACACACACACTCTCAGTGCAGTTGAGCAACACTTTATATTCATAAAGTGTCAAATGGAGTAACAAATAGCTAGCCTAAAAGAGCAACACTACATCTTGTTTAAGAGTTATTTGGAATCAAAAGAGAAATTATCTTGGAGATAGCCTTGAAAGGGAACAACTGCACTCTATAAAAACGTCAGCAGGAGTGCTAATTAGAATGCACTGCATTTGCATGACACTTTCATCAACAAGATAAAAAGGCCCAAACAACTTTGTTTGCTTATGAAAGACCAGGCTTGAATCTAGTTCAAATGGACTGCACTGATCTGAAGCTTACATCTTGACCACAACTACTTATTATGAGCACACAAAATGGATTTCATTAACAATATTATGAGGGCTGAATTATTCTGTTGATGCATAATGTTCTCAACTAAACTAAGTTAAAAGGTAGTTGGATAAATTCTAGATTGGGGTCTGCAACATACAAGCACTAAGTAGAAATAATATGAAGGTTATTTTTGTTTTTATTACCAAAGCTTTATTTACCCGGAATGTATGTAATTGAATTTTTTTTAACATCCAATCAAGTAAAAATATTCAATGAATATGAAAATGATGCTTCAGGGATGATGGCTGCCTAGGAAATAATCTGTCTTTATACGAGTCCACCTGGGGAGACGCAATATTTCTACGTGGGAGCAGACATATAAGGAGCTTGGAGGCTTTTTCAAGAAAATGTCTAACAAATACAAGAAGAAAAACCAAACTGCAATGCTACATTTAAGCTAGCTAGCGCCGTCAGCCCCCGCGCGCCCTGCCTGAGACTCCGGCTGCTCCAGCCGCCGAAAAAAATTATACAATATACCTACAAGAAACCCATTTAAATGACTTATAACATCAAAAAATAACTACTTTTGGTGTAACAAACTTTAAAGGGCAAACATAAGAAGGGTGTGCCATATTGATCTCAAGCAGAACAGCATTTGAACAGAGTTTTGAACACAAATATAAAGATTCAGAATCAGAATCAGAATCAGAAAGAGTTTATTGCCATTGTCAATGAACAAAATTCAAAAACGTAGGAACTTGTCTCGGCATTAAGGTGCAACATAAAACACTGAGCAATAATAAACAACATATATTCAATCAAAAAAGGGCATGCATTAAGAAACAATTTAAAATTACTACACAATAAAAATAAAAATAGGCAATTCTATGTACACAAGTTTACAGTTATTTTAAAGTTGTAGTGCAGAAAGTGACAGTGGTTAAGTAAGTTAAATGACAGGTGTTTTGAAGTGTTCATGAGTCCAACGGCAGAGGGAAAGAAACTATTCTTGTGGCGGGAGGTTCTGCTCCGGATGGACCGTAGCCTCCTGCCTGAGGGGAGTGGTTCAAATAGACCATGTCCAGGGTGAGAAGGGTCAGCTGTGATCGGAGACGTACAGGTCCTGCAGAGATGGAAGTCTGCAGCCGATCACCTTCTCAGCAGAACGCACAATGCGCTGTAGTCTCTGTTTGTCCCTGGCTGTGGCTCCAGCGTACCACACGGTGATGGAGGAGGTGAGGATGGACTCAATGATGGCCGTGTAGAACTGCACCATCATCTGCACTGGCAGCTTGGCTTTCTTCAGCTGCCGCAGAAAGTACATCCTCTGCTGGGCCTTCTTGATGAGGGAGCTGATGGAGGGCTCCCACTTGAGGCCGGGTGATGGTGGTGCCCAGGAAGCGAAGGAGTCCACGGTGGTGATGGGGAGTCTGTCATGATGAGGGGGGGCTGGGGGGCTGTGGCTTTCCTGAAGTCCACGATCATCTCCACTGTCTTCTGGGCGTTGAACTCCAGATTGTTACCGCTGCACCAGGACACCAGCCGGTCCACCTCCCTCCTGTAGACAGACTCATCCCCGTCCGAGATGAGCCCAATGAGGGTGGTGTCGTCCGCAAACTTGATGAGTTTTACGGAGTCGTGGCTGGAGGTGCAGATTGCAGATTTGTATTGGTCAAAGGAACTATTAAAGGAAGTATGTTTACTTTGATAATGTATATGTCCACCAGGAAGCGACCTCACTTTCTATACTGAAGTTAGAGATAGCAAACTCTCTTTCAGCCAGGACATCGTTATAGCTTTTAACAGCGGAAAACTAAAAGAAAGACAAAGAAATGCCTCAGCTCTAATACATTATAAAAAAAATGCAAAAGAAAACAACATACAAAGAATATTTACTGTTTTCGCCAACATATTCAGAAGAGGTTTAATGCAGTCATTAAACCGCTTCTGAAAAAGCCTAATCTTGATCCTGACCAGTTGATAAACTACAGACCTATTTCAAATCTACCCTTTGTCTCTAAAATCCTTGAAAGAGTTGTAGTTAAACCGCTTTGTCGCCATCTACAGGACAATAACTTATTAGAAGTTTTCCAGTCAGGGTTCAGATCCCACCACACCACTGAAACTGCACTAGTTAAAGTCACAAATGATTTGTTATTAGCTGCCGGCAATGGACTGGTCTCAATCCTGGTTCTATTGGACCTCAGTGCAGCGTTTGACACCATCGACCACAATATTCTACTGCAAGAGGTTAGAATGCGATGTAGGTGTCAGAGGCCCTCCGCTGGTTTTGATCCTACCTTTCGGATAGGTGCCAGTTTGTTAATGTAAACCAGAGCTACTCACCCAGTTCTAAAGTAACTTACGATGTGCCACAGGGTTCAGTTCTCGGTTCCAATTCTGTTTACTCTTTATATTCTGCCGTTAGGTAACATTATCTGAAAGCATGGCATTAACTTCCACTGCTATGCAGATGACTCACAGCTGTATTTATCAATGAAACCCGATCAGACCGATCAAGCAGATAGACTTGGTGCTTGTGTGAAGGATATAAAAACCTGGATCACACTTAATTATCTGCTTTCTTAACCCTGAAAAAAACCGAGGTCATCGTACTAGGCCCTAATCATCTACGAGACGCTTTATCTGAGCAGATAGTCACACTGGACAACGTCAGTGTGGCCTCCAGCTCCATTGTAAGAAACCTTGGAGTCTTATTTGACCAAGAGCTCTCATTCAAAGCACACATAAATCAAGCCTGTAAAACAGCCTATTTCCATCTGCGTAATATAGCCAAAATCAGAAAAATCTTGCCTAAAAGCGATGCTGAAAAACTTGTCCATGCGTTTGTAACATCTAGATTAGACTACTGTAACTCCCCTGCTTGAAGCGTGCACTAAAAGCGCCATGAAAATCTTTCAACTGGTTCAAAATGCAGCAGCAAGATTACTAACAGGAACTAAAAGAAGAGAGCACATTACGCCGGTGCTCGAGTCTCTTCACTGGCTCCCTGTCGAGTTTAGAATCAAATTCAAAATCCTCCTCCTGACTTACAAAGCCATAAATGACCTGGCCCCATCCTACCTCAAAGATGCTATAGTACCTTATCATCCAAACAGAGCACTTCGCTCTCAAAATGCTGGACTTCTAGTGGTCCCAAGAGTCTCTAAACGCACAGTAGGAGGCAGAGCGTTTAGCTACCAAGCTCCTGTGTTGTGGAATCAGCTTCCTGTCCATGTTAAAGAGGCCGACACAGTCTCTTCATTCAAGACCAGGCTTAAAACGTTCCTCTTTGAAATTGCTTATGGTCAGGCCAGTTAGGAACAGAAATAAAAAACCATAGTTCCCAGCTATGCTGCCCTAGGAGCAACTATACTGGGGGAAGTATGGCAGCTTGAGCACTATCCTCTGTTTCCTACTACTTTTCTATCAAACAATATTTAATATTTAATTTCACTGGCAATTTGTTCATCACTTTTCCTTCTTTTTCTCCCACTTCCCCAACGGGAGTGGAGCAGGCACATCGAGGACCTGTGGATCCAGATGCTCCTCATCTGCCTGGAGAAACGGTCTGCCTGGAGAAACGGTCTCTACTCCATATGAACGGTTCTTCATCGGCCTCGAAGAATTGGTTCTCCTCCTGAGTGGGTCTTGCTCCACCGTGTTTTATTTGTATAATGATGTCTTTTCCTCATTAACACACCAGAATCTGTGTGTTATTCTATAACAGCAATTAAATGCAACAGTTATTTCTGTTTTATAGCAAATGTCATGTCAATAACACAACTGCAAAAGTTCAAAGATTGATAGATATAATTATCCCACTTGAAGCAGTTGCTAAACCATAAAGCAATGGTGGTTTGAACTGCACACTTCACTTCAGACTCTGTAAACACTTCAGACACAAACAATTAAAAAGTCTTGAGTGCTCTTTACTTTACACTTAACTCTTTGACATCAATCTCTTACAAATTGTCGGGGTCAATTTCAGCTTGAATTGGTTGTATTTTAAGAAAACAATGTTTATACCAGAATACAGGCCAAATAGCAATATGACTTTCACCCCAAAACAACATGGCCAAGCAACGAGAAGCTATCTAAGAAAAAGTTACCTACATGTCAAACTCTTGATCATTATGCATCCTACACAGAGCCCCTTCAACTAAGGGCATAATATGTATATATTTTACAGCAGCTAATAGCATAACAAAAATATCATTAGGGCTAATGGTTGCAAAGGCAATCATTGCTATTTAATGGCTTTGATGAGTATATGTAAAATTTACTAAGACCCTTGATGAGGAAACTTCCGAAATCCATCTCTGGAGCACCTCTCTGTGAGTCAGCTTTTCAATATGATGAAGGTCTTTTCCTAAAATGGATGTTTGGATGGATCTGCGTGGCTGGGCGAGTGACATTTTAAAGAGTAAGTGGGCAGATGGTGCTAACCTGCTAAAGCTGAGAGTACGTCAACAACATTCATCACACTTCTTTCCATTTAGCCTCTTCATAGAACTCCACAGGGCCTTGCTAGTCTGCTTCCTATACTTGTAAACTATGCAATTTGTGTTTTATGCCGCAGCAGGCATCAATTAGCACTTCTAACACGCCTCTAAGTCTGAACTGCATCAAATTTGGTCTTCTGTGCTGAACATGATGTGAATTTGTCATAACGCCAGTGAGAGCAGCAGAATGTTTGACTCTGTAGAGCTCGCTTGTGGCTCACCTTGGGCTTTTGTGAATGTAAAATGAATATCTGATATTGTGTGTAATGATTACAGATAAAAGGGATTTTCATTGCCTTCGAAGCATTATCGGTGAATGTTGCAATGCAAAGAAATGAAAGAAAAGTTATCGGTATCTGGATTTTTTCTTTATCCACCGCTAGCAAGAGGATAGTATTTTTATGTTAGTATAGCAATGGAATAAATAGACCAAGGAAAGAAACACGTATTTATGATAACAGATGGAGAAAATGTACTACGGTCAACATATTAGAGTTCTGCAACTTCTTGTTGAGAGGTCGGGAGCTTAACAGTTTATTAGAATCTGCTCGGCTTTTTCTTCAACCGTTACAGTATACTGAAAGTAAAATTAAGTCCAGCATGTTTCCACTTAAGGCGCTCATGCAGTGATGTTGGGCTACCATGCCGCCAACGACGGCAAGTGGTATAAATTTTTGGGGGTACAGCAATTGTCGTAGTTAAAATCTTGTTCATTCATACACTTGTTAACTGGTAACTTGTTAGAGTACTCAAATTACCTTTTTAGATCGACGAGGAACGGGTTAGTTTTTTGCACCCATGTAATCTAGTACTCAAGTTACTTTTTTCAAATCAGTAACATGTTCGTTTTGGTTACATCATCATCTCTGTGCTGGTCTCATCTTGGCATGTTGTGAGCATCTGAACTGCTCAACTAGTGACTGGGAGTCTTGTCCTCACGCCAAAGAGAAATAAACTTTCAAATGCACGTTTTGAAAAAACCCTTCTCCTTTGTTATAACCACTATTTTGTAGCTACAAAGTGGTATAAATGTGGTGAGTTTGATTTAAATAAACTACAGCGCTAAAACAAGCACGTTCTGTTGTTGTGCATCGGAGTTCTGGCCAATCCTCTAATGTTATTTTAGTGATGTTTTTCATTGCTTGAGGACAGGCCTACACGTCCTTATTGTATGGCATTGTATTGAGGTAATCTGTCCACATAAAAGATAAATAAAGCTCTGTCAAACATATTTACTATGTTTGTTTATTTGATATTTTAATGATTATGTTACTGTGTTTGTAGACAAGCCGCCAGGCTCGCACACTTGTGTTAGGTTTCGTTTTTGCGTCAGTAGTGTTATGAAACAGTAATGGCAGCCACGTGTTCAGAGGAGAAAGTTCCAAACGAATTAAGGACTCTCGTCAGGTTTTACCTCTGTTTTGTGCGTGAATTAAAAACACAAAGGGAAAGTTATACCATAATGTTAATTATTGGTAGCACAAGTGTACTGTAACATGTTACTTTTATAACAAAATAGCGCAGTAACATAATGCGTTTTCCAGGGCAGTAACAAGGTACCGTAATAAGTTACTTTTAAAAGTAACGCTACCCAACACTGTTCATACAGATTATCATCACAGTCATATGCACACAGTCAGCGCAGTGGCCCACAGGCTGTAACGCCAGCTGTATAACTAATGACAGAATGTAATCTTTTCCATGTTGAACGGATCAACTTTTTAAGCTCTGTCACCTGCCCTTGCACCTCATTAACACATCTTCCAACCTTTTGTTGAAACTTGTTTGGCCCTTAATGGTCTAAATTGTTTGTCGTTTGTACGTTGATTAAAATAAACTTATTTTAGCAAAGAAATAATAATAATAATAATAATACATTTTATTTAAAAGCGCCTTTCAGAACACCCAAGGACACTGTACAAGAGAATAAAACAACAGAATAAAACAACAGAATAAAACCCACAGTACAGAACTGATGATGTGTTGGAGTGACTGAGTTATGTGGTGTAGGATTGTCTGAACAGGTGAGTTTTGAGTCTGGATTTGAAAAGTGGAAGGGTGTCTATGTTGCGGAGGTCAGGAGGGAGAGAGTTCCAGAGCTGAGGAGCAGAGCGGCTGAAGGCTCTGCCCCCCATTGAAATAAGACGGAAAGTAGCACTGTTCTGAATTTTTAACAGATCCATATTCCGAGCAGGAGGAAGTCATGTTGCCGCTGGACTGTTATGAACTTGCGTGTTCACGTACATAACGCAAGCATGCATGTGCCGCTATCCATGCACTGGCTCTGCTGATTGGACAAGGATACTTCTGAGCTTTTAATGCAAATTAAATGAAGGCCAAAGATTGGCTAATTGCAACTTCTAGTGCAGATTGCACAATCAAATGGCTCCCTACCACCACACTTCAGATGCCGAGTGCTAAAAAGTGCAGCTGACTGTAAAGTTTTTCCATAAGACCAAACTATTTTAATGATCAATAATTGATTGAATCAATAGTTGTTGCATCCCTAGTCATGTGCATAACCTCATTTGACTCTGCAGAATGTTGTGATGTCAAATGAATGCAACAAAATCATAATTAGTATTCTTTGATCAAAATCAATTTGAATCCTGCATGGAGTTTTGTCACACCAGCATTTTTGGCCATCCCATCAAACATGTTCGTTCCGCCTTTGAGTCAACGCTGAGGTGACTGCGACACTCCTGCGCGGTGGAAGACACAAGCTCGTCCTTCAAATTGGGCTTAATCATGTTTGCCCTGCTCCAATTAGATAAAGGGAGGTGCGTCGTCAACACTTCTCCTTACAGTCCTCATCAAATGGCAGCAGTAGGTGTTCAAGTGTGCCCATTCATTTCACGTTGGAAAACATCCATCACAATTAAGTTCAAGATGAGGTTGACAATGGAAGCTGGAAAGGGAAATGTGAGAGAAGGCATATATGGCTGCACTGAAAGCATAGGAAGTACAGTAATAGGGCCAAACATTTGAGCAGATACCATGACAATCTCGTTTAGACAAGTAACACATGTGGAGTTGTTAGCGTGACTGAAATAGAATTACAGGTTGAATGACACTGAAGGTTTGTTGAGAATTTATTGTTAGAGAAGTAAGTGATCTTTAAATAATAAAAGGAGAATAACAGATAGCCTGAATAAAAAGTGAAGAGATTCATAAAAGTAAAACTTAAGTTACCGCAATAACTAGATCCACAAGATGCTATTAAACAATTACTTAACAGGAAAATAAAAAAAAGCATTGCCGTCCTTACCTGATTAAACTGTACAAAGTGTATTGATACAGCAGGGAGCCACAGTTGGCCCTACAGTCTCCAGTCACGCACAGCGTCTGTATCATCTTTCAGTTTAAATGCATCGTGGAGCTGATAATAAATGCTTTAGAAGAGAGATGTATAACTAGAATAAAACCACACCCACAATCAAAAGCGTTCATATTGCAAAATTTGTTTAGAATTAGCCGTTAACCAAGCTAAATGCAGACGTTTAACCTGGTTTACAATGAATATGTATTATTCAAATACAGGGCAAATCCACATGAAACACTCTTATTAGGTAGAATTTTTGCATATAAGTATGTATGTGGACATACCAGTGAAAAAAAAAGTGTTTAGCTCTTTTTGATTTAAAAAAAAAAAATGGTGCCTCAGCGTAATATGGTCCCAGCCACCCGTCTGAGATTCATATAAAATGATTTTATTTTAAATCGAACGCCAAACAGCTTTGGTCCACTCTCAAATTCCATCAAGATCCTCTGAATTAAGATAAGCCCTGAAATAATTATTTAGCACAGGTTAATAAGGAAGGAAAATGGATTTTGACCTCATCCCAATGTTTGTTCAAGACACTGTCGATAATGTAATCCTCATGATTTAGTCTGAAATCACACCTGCCACATTCAGGTGAAGGCCACTTGGGCTTGTACATATTCATAAGATGAGATATTGACAAAACGTCTTGTCTGGATAAGTATGCAAAGGAAAGTGAGGACTAGAGGATCATTCAACGTACTATAAGGAGGAGGGAAATGCATACAGGAGAATGGAGGATTATAGCTAACGGATGGGGCACTAACACAAGATAGATTCCTGACTCAGGGCTGGATACTGACACTATGCTGCATTGCTTTGAATGTCATGGTATGGAACTAAAGGTCTTTAAAAGACAAATTTGAATATTATGGAAAAACAAAAATGTACAGTAATATGGCTGTGCTACTAATCTTTCAATTACATATTTATTCAAGCACAGTTTACATTTTTAGCTTTATTAGTCACAGGAGAAAATGTAAGAAAATGGGTTGGATTTATGTGTGCTGCCTTTTTTGTGTGGAGATTACATATTCTTCCTGTGTCTGATTTGGAAAGTTGCTCTTGTCAACCTAAAACCTGCATTATAGACAAATCCTCCAAGTAGGTAGTCCGACCATATGAACACTACGGCACTGCAGATTCTCGGAATAGGTAGGGATGCAAAAATCTAGCTGATTATCTGATATCAACTGATAAAGAGTACGTTTCATTGAAATAACCAAAATGCAAAGGGTTATTAATATTATTTATGTAATATGTTCACATTCCATTACTTAAGCCTCTTGTTCTAAGACTATATCAAGTGCCTTATACTTTTATTTGCAGCGCTGAAAAGAAGTACATTGAAGTTTTTAACCCAATAATCCATGCATCCCTACAAATAAGTTGCTTTGATGCCATGTAAGAGAAAGTCATATTGGTGGGACGAAATCTCTCTCTCTTAAGGTTCCATGCCAGCACCGTTGGCGACCAGAACTCGGGATCTCTCCCTATCTCTGATGATGTTTCATCTGCTGAAGCTGTCAGTCAGTTATTGCAGTTTTTGCCCTTTGTAACCAGATGTTCCAGACTCTCTTTCCTCATCGCATGCCCAAAGAATGTGACCTTATTGCAGTGGGCTTTTTGTGTTCTTGCACATTGTAATACATCTTCATTGTTAACTTTCTCGACGAATGAGATCTTCAACATTCTTCTCAGGAACCAGATTTCTGTTGCATTGATTGTAGTACCTGTGGCAGCATTGATGGTCAAGACCTCGCTGCCGATATTTCAGGATTGAAACTACATAGCACTCCAGCACTCTTCCTGATTTTAAATGAGAGGTTCCTATTTGTGAAGATCTTGCAGAGAAATTGTCAAACTATCCTTGATTTAATCTCATTGGTGGAATTTCCGCTTTGAGTTCAACAATGCTCCTACGTATGTGGAACTGTGTACTTGCTTCAGAGGAGAAGTACAAGGATAGTAAAATATATTTTCAAGTTGGTATTTGTATTATGTCACTTTTTACATGACTGACAAAGTCAGAGGCTACATTACCTTGCAACGGAAACAAAAGATTGGTTGCTGCCCTTGGAAAGTGTGCCATATCCAAACGTTTGGGGTAACTGATAGGCAGCTGTAGCTCAGTGATAGTCTTCTGAGCGCCGTAGTGTCCTTGGGCAAGACACTTAACCCTCCCCCAGTGTCAGTGTACAACTGATGTGTGAATGCGTGTGTGAATGGGTTAGTGGTTCCTTGATGTAAAGCGCATTGGGTGTCTTGAAGGTAGAAAATGCTATATAAATGTGACCAAAAAAAGACGTGTGACAGCTAACCTTGACTTAAGTTACATGCGTGCTGCAAATTCACTAGCAGGGACCACGACACAACAAATGGAATATGAGAGAATGTTTACTGATAACAGTGATGATGGATTGATGATGGATCGATGGTGGATCGATGGTGGATCGATGGTGGATCGATGGTGGATCGATGATGGATTGATGATGGATCGATAATGGATCGATGATGGATTTATGAGAGTTGGCTGGGTAGAGACTCTGGATGGGGGCTCCGTCTCGGGTAATTCAGAACCCCCAAAGAGGATTTAAAATTAGGAAAGATGGTCTGGATCTCAACGTAAAGCCTGGATGAAAATGAAGATGTCAACTGAGTGGTACAAGAGAAGAGGAGCTGGATAGTCAAGGACTCTCTGAAGAGTAGCTGGATGGAATCTAAAAGCAGTCTGTCCATTACTGGAGAAGAGGATTAATACAGGTGCAGTTGAACAGAGTTTTGAAAGAGTTTTAGGGCGATGAATTGGAAGATACGGAGAGCAGGTGAGTGCGATAGAGTTGGCGGTGCTGTAATACAGTCTCAAGTCAAATGGATGGCATTAAGACAATGCGTTCGTGGGGTGCCATTGGAAGTGCATGGTATGAATAAGGTGCGAGAGTGATGGGTTGAGGTTAGGATGAGCAATCGTTAAACAGTGTGGATTACATGGTCGTCGCCTTGCTCCGGATTGGAGAGAAAATTTGAGGAGAACGGGATACTTATCCTTAAAGGAGTTGACGAACTGCAGATAGTAATGAAATCACTATGAGCTATGGATGAGGGAACTTAATGGAGAGCTGAATGAGATTGAGAATGAGTGGAACGAAAGATAGATGAGAGGGTAGTCTGATTTAGATGGTTCCTGAAGATCAAAGAAGAGCAATTAGGACGATCGTCGAAGTTCGGTGCTGAGCATAGGATTTTGGGACAGCGAATTGAGAGTAGAAGTTGGCTGATTATAGTGACTCGAGTACACGCAATGCAGGTGACGGCTTGATGGAGGAGAGTAGACTACGAGTCTTGAGATCTATGAGGTACGGTGTAATAGAACATCCCTTACTGATCTACTAAAGAGGTCTTGTCGAATGAGTGTCTTCTGACTCATCGAACCCCCAAAAGAATGTCTGGAACGATAGTGGGATATAATTCGAACAGACGTGAGAACCTGTTAGACTAGACAGAACGAGCTTCTTCCCTTGAAACGAGAGAAAGAATCTTTCTACTGAGGAGTTTGAAGGTCGAATGAATATATTAAAATGCGTGAGTCGGCTACATCTGTGTGTTGACTTGAGGTGCATTAAAGTTACTCATCATAGAGACGAGAAGCTCAGAAATGAAGAAAGGCTTGCCCTATAGGATGATCTGAATGCCTGGTAGAGAAGACGAAGTGCTTGAGGACTGTCTAGTGCGTATGGCAGCTGGAATGAGCAGGAAGTGGCTGGAGTGCGCTGAGCGGTCTTCAGTGCATCAATTGATGCGCGATGGATTGAGGTGCATGCTGAGAGATGTCTCCTCTGAAAAGGAAACAGGAAACCTGATCGTAGGTCAGGTGAATCGGCAGCTGGAGGAAGAATGATTGAAATTGTCGAGTTACGGTGATGTGCCTTGATGAAAGATGAGACGCATGTCTGCGCCTCTGGAAATTATGACGGAAGGGTGAACAAGAGGTAGAACACTGGCTGCGAAGGCCTGGAGCACGGCTGCCGTTGGCGCCTTGGATCGGCATAAGCGTGGCTGCCGGTGAGGCTCGTTCTCGGAGCAAGCGTAACTGCTGGCGTGGATTGGAACGAGCAAGGCTGCTGGCGTGGATCGGAGCGAGCATGGCTTAGCGTGAGTTGGAGTAGCATGTTAGCACGAGTCGGCGTAATGGTAATGATGAATGGGATGAAAACGAGAGAAAATGAGCAAGGCTGGCATGGAATTTGGCAGAAGCCCGAAAGCGATGTGAGCATGTGTGAGAAGGCAAGGTGAACATGGTAAGATGAGGGAGCATGAAAGAAGGAGCTGGATAAAAGTGGTACTGAAGGTGGCATCAAGCCAGTATGCGAAAGTGAAGATAAGAAACTGCAGAAAACGGGTGAAATAGAATATCTAAAGATGCCCGTGGCTAGCATGCGGCAGTGCCCTCGAAGGCCCTGTGGTTAGAACCTGTTCTATGTCATATGTGTTAATAGCAAAGGCTACATGCGTACTCTTACAACCACAGTTAGTAACTTAGTTACGTTAGGTAACTTGGATTTCAGCTGTAACAATAGGTGTGGACTAGAGGGATGAAGGAACGCATGTGTGTGGGGGTTGAGTGTACTGCAAAGAGGACACTACATGCGTTCTCTTACAACCACAGTTACGTTAATTAACTTGGATTTCAGCTGTAGCTGTAGCAGTAAGTGTAGGGAAGGGATGAAGGGATGCATGTGTGTGGGGGTTGAGTGCACTGCAAAGAGGGGGATGAGATAAATGGCGCAGTCGCCCCGTAGGTAGGCGTCCGCGGAATAGGCGCATACTGAGATTATAGTGTTCGCCTACCGCGTGTGTGCGCGGAGGAGAGAGGACCTACGTTGGCGAGTCCTCTGGGGAATGTGACGACTGGAGATACAACCGACTGAAAGTTCAGACTGGGAACAGGTCAGAATCTAATAGAAAACGGCTCATGATTCTTGTTCAAACTAACGCGCTCGCTGACTTATTGTCTCTCTGTCGAGAGAGCAGAGACAACAAGAGATGAAGGGATAGGCCGTATAAATAGGGCTTCTGGGTAATTAGAGATGTGGTTAAAGAGTGGAGTGGAGCTGCAGGAGTAGGAGGTTGAGGTGTGGTCCCGCTCCCGAACCTCAGTCAATGATTACATCATCAACTACATAAATGTACAGCCTCGACTTTAGTTGTAAGACCTTGTAAGTGTTGTGCAAAGCTACAACAACGCTCTCAACAGAGGTCAGTAACTACACAGGAGCGTTTACAGGGCTTTTGTGCTCGGTGAGTGGCAATAGAATCTCATTGTCAGGTGTTTAGGCAGATAAGGTCACACACCCTCAGGGATTAGCACATACTTTTCATCAATGTAATGCTTTAAAAACAGGTTTAGAAAACGTGTGCAGGATGAACCAATTTAAATGCTAAACCCTTTTTCTACCTTTAGACGATTGGGGCCAGAGGCGAAACACGTACAGATAAACAAACAAGCGAGCTGTAAAGAAGCAAGTGACCCTCACTTTTGTTTGTAGGGGAAACGGAGACATTGCTAAGGGCTGAGGTGAGAGGCTGATCTATCGGCTTTCTTAGTAGCATCTTTAAGCTATTGGCTCTTTGCTAAATACACAAGAAATGTTGAAATAACTGAAATGTGTCAGTAAAACATCTAAAACCTATTGTATGTACTGATATGCTATACCAGCATAGTCAGAATTAGGAGCTGGCTGGATCATGCAGCGGCAAAGCATTACTCTTCTAAAGCAGCATAATGATCACTATCAATCTTTCCATTGTCCAATCACATTAGAGGAATATCAGGCGGGAGAAGTGGAAAAGGGGAAGGAGGTTGTGGAGAGACATCTTCCAGCACAGCAGCAAAGCACAGCATCAATCACAATAACCAGCCCTTTTCTGTGTCTGAGTGTGCTGAGACTGTCTGGGTAAAGTCCTAACCAAAATGGAAACACTAACATCGTCAAACTGATTTTGAAATATATGCTTTAGAAATTGTTGGACAAAATGTAGACAGTATTCCTAATTGGTAGCCATATCCCAAACAAATCAGCCTGTCTTTCTTTCTGAGCCACTTACTGCAATCACCTGGCTTGAGCATAATAAAAATTAAAAAAAAATTGTCCTTTTAAGTGATCTGTAGTGCATTTGAACCACTGCACGGAAACCAGTTGCCAAGGACAAGGTAAATTACAAAAATACAAAGTGCATTTTAGCATGGTCTTATTAGAATGATTGACAAACGACAACGATCGCGACTCACTCAATTGCTTTGATGCAAAATTATACAAACATTGTGTGCTCATTTATGAGTTACCATTAAAGGTTGAATGTGTAATTATAGTAAATAAATAAAATCAAATTTGATTTTCATGACATAGTAACGTTTTCAATAGTTTAGTCACTTACTAAAGTAAAGTAAATTTCAGGCTGATTAAATATGAGCGAAGGCACTATCATTGTTTATCATTGTGTTCATCATATTTCAACAATATATTTCTTATGATGTTCAATCATTCAATTAATCCAATAAATATATCACAAATGTATCAAAATCGGAACTAAATATATCCAATAACAAGATCCTCCATCTTACAGAAATGTATAGAAAAGTTGTAAAGGGCTGACTTTTATTCAAGAGTTCCCTTATTCAGTCATTTGCCTTGATTTAACATTTGCCTTGATTTAATCTTGGTTTTGTCTCTTGTATTTTGACAGAGTTTGAGTAATATGTTAAATATTACATCAAAGTGTTTATTAACATAAAATGATAAATTACTGTGTTCAAATTGCATTATTGTCTATTCAAAGTTAATAATAATCAATAGCCATGTCACCTATCACAATAATTATGCAGCCTACATTCTGATGCCACATTTCTTGCAACACTGAAAAACAAGTCTGTCCCAACCCAGTAACGTATCACACTCCCATCAAGAGTCAAGACAAATGCATGCTGGCATTTTTCAACTTCAGGCCAATCCTAAATGTCACTATCTGTCTTCAACCATCTATTCAAGGCACCAAACTTGTATTATTTTATAATCAACCATGCTCAACAGAGACTCTGTGCTACCGACATTGAGCTCAGTCATTAGGCTATAACAAGCAGCACAAATGCTCTTTTCAGAACGACTATGCACCATGAAACAGCGGAGAGAACGAGTCATGGCTTTGACTGCCTCTACGCAGAGCAATCCCAAAGAACTCCGACCATTTTATCCATTAGCTCCGTCAATCTGAGTGCGCTCCATCAGTTTCAGTTAGCTGGGACTTTCTCTGCAGTCTCTGGCGAAGAGCTGCGACAAGTGCACCACCTTGCATAGGAGGAAGAATTTTGAGAAACTTTTTTTTTTTGTCTGTCTAGTAGCAGCACACATGTCATAGTCAAGTGTTTTATGAAACCAGCCGTTCCCTCGACTCCGCCACTGCCATCTAAATAATGAATACTCTGCCACTTGCGGTAATCCTCCAGCAGCCAAGCCCAGAAATAGAACAAAGTCAGTCGGAGCATTCCTTCTCTCTCCAACTCGCTTCCAAAACAAATAACGCTGATTCGGGAAAAGCCATTCAAATTCACTGCCACTCCAATCACGCAGTTCACTAATGATGTCCTGGGACTTATTAGTTTACTGATATTAGTTGGTTGTTATTTGGTATTCTGGGTCACAAGTCAACTTCAAAGTTTTGCTAAGGCTCCATTTGAAGCCAACATCAAAGTGCGGTTTAAGCCTCGGATTTCAAAAGGCATTGTGAGCTAACCTAAAAGGTACAGTCTCAGCAGAGGGCATCTTCAGGCCTGCTATGATGTTTGATAAGAAAGCGGAGATAGAATAAGAGCGGAAAGAAGCAATCCCTTATATCGAATCCCGTTGTTAGTACTTAGTTTCAATTCAACTTCAACAGTTAAACAAGGTTATTTAAAAACAGGTCACAGCGATAATATGAATTCAAGAACATTCTTCTCTTGCTCTTGTAATAACAAAAGGAAAATAATAATATGCCGAATATAATACAAAATCTGCTCATACAATGTTAGTTTTTTTCACAGAAATTCTGATATGAGACTTTCAAAGATTTAACACAAACCACGGACAGTACAGCGACAATGTTTTTAAAAAAACAAACAAAGGGTACAGTAAGTAAATTAGAAATGAAAAGTATAGTTTTAATTAGATTTCCTTCTGCAAGCGGAGGAGTCTGGGGAGAACTATCTGCCTAAGTTTTATTAAGGGATAAAACGCTGCTCTTTACCGCCCTCCGCAGCCACTGTCCTCTTATTATGGAGGAGACAGGAGGGGCCTGGCTTTTTTGGATGTGTCCTATTGTAACAGCGGTGAGACGCCTGGCATTTGGCAGACGGAGCCCATGAAATGCTCTCAGACACTTGGGCCAATTATAAAGGTGAAATAGAACACCACAAACGTCCTTCAGAATACTTTTATCATAAACGGTGGGAAACAATATTTCAGTCTAGACAACCAAAAAGGGACACTTTTACAATACCACATTAGATTGTTGTTATAGCATTGCAGTGCTGGCATATTGTACTTTAGACCAGGACCGACCGTCACAAGAGCAGTTTCTTTCCCTCTGCCGTCGGACTCCTGAACACTTTATAACAGTTTAACTAGTATATAAATCAACAACTATTCATCATTGCACTGCTCATTTTTTGCACTATTCTC
Source organism: Chaenogobius annularis (assembly GCA_015082035.1). Lineage (NCBI taxonomy): Eukaryota > Metazoa > Chordata > Actinopteri > Gobiiformes > Gobiidae > Chaenogobius > Chaenogobius annularis. The sequence continues at coordinate 25,100 of BJKM01000732.1, forward strand.
TGACCAACTGTAAATGTTGTGTAAATACTCAGACTAAGTCTATTTTTTATATTATTAATTGTATGCATGCATAATTGTATGTATATTTTATATATTTTGCTGTTATTAGTATTAATTGTTGTATGTTGCACCTTACTGCCAAAGCACTTTCCTAGTTTGTGAATTTTGTTCAATGGCAACCTTTTTGTGATTCTGATTTTAATAGAAATTATTTGAATATAAACATAACTACTAATAATTATATAAAGCTAGCTAAAAGATTTTTGAGAGCTAGGAACTGGTTAGCTAACTAGCTAACTACCTAGTTCCTAGCTCTCAGAAACCTTTTGGCACATCATTAGTAATCACATGAATGACTTTTTGGGTGTGTCCACATCTTAAAAAAAATTAATGAAATAAAATACAAAATTGTACAGCTTACTCCAAAACAAAATGTAGTTGTTTATTATATACAATTAGATACAAACAGCTCACGGTGGTCTTTTTAGTCACATGGAAATACTACTACTAAAATATATGATTGTTTTTCTTACATGCATTTATTCTATTCCAAACTACTCAAAACAATGTAAATATTTGAAATTATAGTCATTTCACTTGCGATGATGTTTTAATTTGGCAGTTTTGTTTGTGTGGCAGACATGTATTCTGAGTATGCATTTATGTCTTTAGCCATAGCTGCATTTGTTACCTCACATTATACTTTGCTTGCACAGCTTATTTTTCAACAACAGTGTATATTAATTAACAAGTGTAAAATGTGCAAGTGTTAGCAAAAACACTGGCAAGATGTTACCCTACCCTAGGAAAAACTGATCTTACATTATTGGTTTGTGGAGTCCTGAAACCATTCATTTGAAGTTTACAATCTTTATTATTAGATACTGTGTAGAAAAATATTGCACTGGGATATCTGTGTTCATAAAATGTATTTGCAGACTATTATTGTGATCACAAACACCACAAGTGCTGCAGCAAATTACCAAACTACAAGTTAAATGTCAATTAAATAATTTTGAAATGGGATCTGCAGCAGTAATGAACATCTAAACAGGTGTGTGGTTATGTATTTCATCTAAACGTGTGTCAAAGTTTAGCACTGGCAGCCCCGGTGATTGATCAAGTGCCCTGCTAATGAAAGCTGGAAGACTGAGGTAGATGAGATTGCTCCCTAAACTGTGACCCTGATTGTGGAGAGAAAAAAAAAAATATGCGGACGGGGGATTGCTATCATAAAGAGCTTAAATGGGTTATTTCACCTCCAGCTCCGGTAGCTACCCACTGGTATCTCTGTTTGGATAATGATACCCGTAAATGTGCGGCGTAAACAGCTGAGGAACAGGGCCCCAGTCACTATTACTGTACATAAGATTATTACCTCAACAAGTCTGGTCAGCGGCTACGGACGCACTGATCTAATCTATTCCATCTCACAAATGGAGGCTACATCAGCACAGGGTGTCCACAGCTGTCATTAGTGCTGCTAGTCCGGCTAAATTCTGCACCTATTATGAGACCTTTCAATAATGTGTCTGCCCAGCCAAAATATCTAATCATCTTGTATCATATGCCAGAATATAATAGTGTTAGTGATATGGGTTTTAAAATATATTTAGAAGCTATTTATGCCAGCCAGCGGTAATCATTTGTAATGATGGAAAAGCAAATGTGGCTCGGCAAAGCTGGGTTTGACATCATTTTTACTGATAATGACTCTTTCTTCAATATCTAAATTTATGGCTTCAGCCTGTTTTTGTTTGTTTGTTTGTTTGTTTGTTTGTTTGTTTGTTTGTTTTTAAGAAAAAAGAGTTGCTGTTTAGATTTATTATCAAAAGTGTTGCCCATTGAGGCAGTTCTGGTTTGCGGGGGGTAGACGAAAGTAGAAGTGCAGAAGAAAGTAGAAGTGCAGATCTGCAGGATAAGTTTACTGTACGTGATTAAGGTTGAAGGGATACAGCACTTTTACAAAGCAAAATGTCCAAATACATATTTTTTTTGTCTTATTTTTGTCTCATGTCTATTAAAGGGATTTATTGTATGGTAAACAGCTGCAGATTATATATAATTGTCATAAATAGTTTTGAATTATAATTGTATTTCACAATTCAATTAACAAGACAGACTTTCGCTGAAGCTTTCAGGTGTGTCTGTTCTTATCCACATTATTTGACTGAGTTTTAATTAAAAACAAGGGTTGGTAGTCTCCCAGGTGACATCACTGTGTGGACAATTTCACACTCACATGCTTTCCAAAAACCTTATTAAGATTATATCTGATTTGGGGCTGGAGATAAAACTTTTTTTATATTCTAAGAAAGTCAACACAGACTGTCGCAATAATCAGTCAATTAGCTGCTGGCTTCACATAAGTCTTACATTTCTATTTACTATTCAGCACTATAAAGTGCTGAAAATGTATTGGAGATTTAAGTGGTAATATCATATGTTGCATATTCTGTAAGGATTTATTAATTGAGTCTTGTTTAAAAGAATATATGAATATGCGCAAAATCTCAGCTTCAAGACATTCAAAGGCATTTCTCATCTTTTAGTTAATTTATCCATCCCTGACATAAATAAATATGCAGAAGTAGATATGCAAAAGGTTTTGGTCTGGTGTATTCACTATATTGACTTTATCTAGGCTTATAACTTTAATTAAAGTGAGCCATTTTCTAAAAACAAGCTCTTACTGATTGAAATATTTGCTGTTTGCTGTTACTGTTGAATAATGTTTAAAAGCAATGTCATATTATCTCAAATCAAAATAAGTTAAATCTAGTACGTAAATTAATGTCAAATATATCAAAACAAAAAAGATAAGTGTAAATATTTACTATTGTTATGGACAAAAAACAAATTGTATCCGACCTTTACATCACCAATTAAAATGCACCCTCTGTCCTGCCTCCCAAGTGCTGGCACCTTGGGAGGCAGAGCATAGGCTTTTCTTTATGAGACCGTAAGACAGACACACATGATCTGCCATGTTCAAGCCCTGCCCTCTCTGTGGACGTCTGGAACTACAGCACAAAGTCGACAATCCAAACATGGCAAATTACGAGGAACACCTGCGCCACATGTGCTGCATTGGCGAAAGATGTCGACTAAGCTGACCATTGCACTGAACAAGATGCATATTCCCATATATCTCCCCACTGCCCTATAAAAAACACTAACAGCTCTCATTCAGGCATTTCATAAATTAAACAGCAGGCATGCTTTCATTACGTAAATAATGGAACGGTTCATCCAGAAATCACCTCATGATGCATAAAAGGCTTTGTTGGGCCAAGAAGTAGTGACATGCCCCTGCCAGCAACGTGCGGTGCGGGAGGGGGGGATCTGCAAGCACGCGATAAGCAATTAAAACAAATATGGCAAAGACCTGACTGTTAATGAAAATCAAGATCAGGGGATGGGACAAACACGTAAGAAAGCCCTCACCGAGCGTCAGCCATTATGGGTTAAGCCAATAGGATAAGAGAGGCACACCCCCTGTTATGAGCACCCATGGTATCCCAAATAGGAACAAATGAACGGAAGTCAACGAGGAGACAACGACGATATTAAAATTTCAGTACATCAGTCATTTCATATTTAATATTTGGAAAGGTGAAAATGGCAGCTAAAATTACCCTAGATGCAATGCAAGAACTATGGACAACAAAAGCAGCAGATCTCAGCTACGACTACGAATACATGTATTATTTTGAAATAATTTGATTTGTCTAATTTGTTAATTTTGTCTCATTTGTAATTTTTTAAAGATTATTGAAAAGTAACACTTTTTAAAATGACCCTTTAATTAGCCTTATTAAAGCGTGAACAAAAACTTAATCCAGTTTGTTTAGAATGATTCCTGCTTAGTCATTACTTAATACTCTCATGCTAACCTCTGAATTAGGTACTTAATAAGGCTAAATAATTCTTAATAAACTATTTGCTAATTATGAATTAAGTCTTTGTCCATACTTTATTAGGGTTAATTAAGGTGCATTTACTGGCTTTTTCAGTCCTAATAGGACACCTGAAACTAGGGCAGACCACTGTCAGATTTAAGGACATAGCATCATCTAATTTACTTCTATTTCATATTTTTTTAATAAAGAGTGACCTCGAGGCTCCCTCACTACCCAACCAAAACTTCTCTGTATGCAGAGTGCATTTTCCAGCATCTCTTGGGGCTTGACCCACTCTGTCAATGTAATTACCCCTGACACATATAAAGATGGCTGGATCACAATATACCCACCTTCTCAGTGGCATGCCCTCCCCCTCCATTACCCTCCACACTACTTTCAAGGCCTCCGACACAGCCAAACACCCTCAGCACCCATAAAAAAAAAAAAAAAAAAGACGCACCAAAATGACTCCACTGACTGATGTTTTAAGCGAACAAATAAACGTATGCGGCAATTAATCATTCCCTGACTAAAAATACACCTGGCTACTCACCTTATAACCCAAGTACTATTTCTCGGTGATACCTCATAAGGTTGCGCTTGCAGGGGGAGGCCGCTTACATATACCTGCCTCGCATTTACCTGTCACCTGCGGAAAAAATATGTGGGTACCGCCAAAGTGTGACCCTTCCCGGCGCTCCGACTTATCCCGCCGCTGATGCTGCATTTGCTGTGCTTACATTGGCCACCAGTCGCTAGCCACCGATTACTCTTTGTCTTTGTGGCTATTGGTCTGCTAAGCACTTCAATCCATCTCTGTCCCGGCGAGCTGTGACGTCAAGCCGAAATGATTAATCAAAGGGAAGTCAGCACCCCAAGCAGCAACACCTTGGGTACCCAGTTTGCATGCATTAGCCACAATGTCAGCCTATACGGTATATGCCCAATGTGCAGTGAATTGTCCAGTAATGTATGTCTATGAGGGAAGCGATACACTATATTTTAAAATTCAGTTCATGCATTATTTAAGTCTCATTAGTGCATAAGCAAGCATATTCTACCTGCTTTACCTGACTTGACTTGAATTCATTAAAATGCTGCCAAACCGCCATTCACCAACTTGTTTCTGGTGAGTCTAAATTACGCTTATCATTTTAAGTGTTCCAAACCTTACAGACAGGTTAGCGGGCAATAGCAGGGAGGTGTTAATTTACACGTGTTCAGCTGCATATTGAGCACACACATGCCGCCCACTCGTAAGGGGAAAAAAAAAAAGAAGAAGAAGAGAGACCCATGTGGGGAGTGAAGAAGGAGTACAATAGAGTAAAGCTTCCTGCGGTAACAATATGGCTAACGGACCATTGCCGGTATCCACAGCTAACCCTAATGCATTATGTAACACTTTATTTCCACAGTTGTTGACATGTGCGATACATGTCCAACTCCGAAACCGTCAGCACACACGTCCGGCACAAGCATTTAGAAGACTTCTTAATGAAAATAAGAGCATTGTAAAAAGAAGTTACCTTAAATAAAGAATGGTTTCTCCACTATCTCTCAGGGTCCACTTGTGTGAAGGCAGAGACGATGCTTTGTACTGGTACTCTGAATCCCTCCTCCTCTTTCTCTTCTCCTGCTGCTGCTGCTGCTTTTCCCGGGCTCGCTCTTTGCCGCTACCCTAGCAGACTACCGCTACTGACACATGGAGCTAGAGCGATGTCAAAAGGGTTAAAACCTAGTGGACCGAGAAGTCGCACCAGCGCTGTTTCGAGTTGGAAGCTGCCGCACTCTGCACCTCACCAACGCTACCTCCTTTCCTCCACCTCCTCCTCTTGTATTATTTTTTTTTCTTTTTTTAAAGTCAACCTATCTGGCGGGTTTCTTTCTCCCCCTTCGCGTGCCGAGATGGTAGATAGTAGACAAGTGAGCGAGGCGATTTGCACCACTCTATCATGGATCGTGTTACGCTGTCTGGCTGGTAGCGGCGGTCACAGATGATAGGCTGAGGAGCGCTAGCGTGCGCGTGTGTGTTTACCCCTCAAAAAGAAGTAGCGGTCGAGAGAAGACAAGAGGGGAAGAAGAAGGGAGGGGGGGTTCTACCTTCTCAGCGGTGCAATCTGGAATGCTGACCAAAATTATTCAGGACCAGTTCAATCAAGCTAGCATTAGAGAAATGGGTTTGCTTAAATGGATGGATTCATATTCGGTCATTGATCTTAGTTTTACAGACATGCAGCACAGCACAAAGATCCTGTGAGGAGGAGGACGTTCCACTCATGGCCAATTATGTCTGTCCTCTTATTGAATATAGCGCTTAACTATCCATTTGTTTTTTTATTATCCCAATGTCAAACAATGTATGTCGCTACAGTTCTTTTTATAAATAACAGCAAATGAAAACAATTCTAAAGCTAAATTAACTTAATCAATACAGATTTAAAGCGAGGAACAATCATTACACATAATGTCTTCTTTTCTTCCCTTTTTTTTTACTGTCAAATTTTAATTAGAGCTGCAATCACAACTGAAATTGCAGTTTCAATGGTCACAATTATTATCTATTAACTATTTAATATTTACTATTATTACTCTACAAACATGTTATGAAAAGCATGGAATAATATACGTAATTTTAGCTGTTCACGCTTCAGTATTCTAACAAATGTTGATGTTAGTGGAGGGTAATATTAACAAAGATGTTTATCTGGTTATTTTTATCCAAGGATCCTGATATCGATAGAAGATATTTTCAGTCCAAAAGAAATGTGCTTAAACCTTAAAGTGTATTAGTTGAGGTTTAACATTTGAAAGGGCTGTGAAATTACCCAAAAAGTGCGGAAATATGACTTGATAACCTAGATCGCCACACTTTTTTAATTTTAAATTGGAAAACCTAAATTTTCATATATATGTCATCATGTAGGCAATGGATTATAAAACTAAAGCCAATTCCGTTCATATCACACTCTGTAGCTCAATTAGTTGCGACAAAATGACAGCTGTCCGTGTATCATTTGAAAAGTAGATTATCCACAGTATATTTGGATCAAAGCAGCATCTGAGCATCAAAACAATGAGGACACCGAAAATAATTCATAATGGCACACTTTTCCACCGCCGCTGTCAGAGCTGAAACTGTTGCTACAGTCCTAGTTTTGATCCCTTTTTCTCAGCACACACTTGACACCACTTCTAAATAAGAGAGATAATCTGAGTTATATTAAATCAATAACAACAATTGGACATAGCGGAGAGCAATATGCGGAAAAATGTATCATCATATGCAAAATTAGAATATCCAGTATATTGTCTTAATAAAAACTACTTAAAATGGCTGTAAAGAGACATTTCTACACTAATTGAATTCATGTAGTATTAAAACAATACTTGAACCTCAAGCAAAACATTTACCAGAACATTGGAATTAGCAGAGGACGAGACACAAGATTGGGTCTTCAAGATCTTGTCCCATCCTTAATCTAAATAATAAAAACATATTATAATTTCTATATGTGGCTCTGACAGAAATATTCATCCAGTGCAGCTTCCAGGCAAGACAATGGATCACATGACCAGGGCCAACTGTTGATATGAAACTCAATAGTATTTTTAGCACTTAAGACCGAGTAGATTTTACATTTTGTCCAATTCCACATGTTGCTTTCGGTCCAGACCTAGCAAATGTAAAACAAAACCACTCCAATCAATAACGTGCAGTGCAAGGCCATTTTGGCAAAGCATGGCTAACTGGAATACAACTTCATTGATACACAAGCACAAAAGGCCTGTACAGTTTTCACAACATCAGATATAAAACGTATTTTGTAAAATACATGTCAAACTACTCTATCGTCATTATTATTATTTCCTTGTGCATTATTTGTTTTTGGATGCCTTAGATTAATCGCAGCATGTGTTAAAATTATTATTGTCAGTTGTTATTTTAGTGAACATCTATTGCAGAGCATTCTAACTTATATGCATCTCACTAAATGTGATATAATTACTTAACAATATTCTTAGCATACTTTGAATGTGGGGGCAATGTAAATGAGTAAATTAGACCTCTGCGGACTATTAATTAAGCATTTTATCAATCAAAACCCCAGAAGAAAGAGTCATAAGCATTGCTAGGATTGACTGAGCACTGATCCGTCTTCACTTCTCTGTTTGCAAAAGCAGTTTTAAATCCATCCACGCCCCTAAAATGCATGCGTGTAAATTCTAGTGATGTGAGAGCTGGGAACTATTTCGATTGATTTAAATATATACCTTTCACGGTTTGAAAATGAGCTCCTGCAGTTTTAGTACCGCAGTGTGCTTTGGTCCGATAATTATACAGTTCATCTGCTACTGGTATGAAGACAACACTAAATGCTTTAATGAGTTCTTAGTTTATTAAAAGATGTCTAATAACTCGATAGTCCATAGCAAATTATGAGATATCATCATTTTTGCAAATAAAAATTATTGCACCTTTAAGAGAACAAAAATTAAGCGAAACTGTTAATTCTTGTAAATTATCTTCTGAGGCCAGTTGTCTGTAACACGCTGCTTTTATTAATGACCAACAACTAAAACAGCAAAGCACCGATAAGAATTCTTTGAAGGTGGACATCAAACGTGCTGCCTCTGGGGCTGAGAACAAGGGCCCGCTTCTCTGACATTTTCCCTGTTCAAACTCGCATTGACTCAAAGAGCTTGGTCACGCCGAAGGTTCAAGTGCGGAAATATGTTACGAGTTTGGGCCGTGCCTGTACTCCAAGAGTGCCCCAGTTCTATGCAGTCTTGGGCTTTGAGTGGAAAGCAAATGGAGTGGCCCCTACATTCATCATCCATCTTCAAGAAACACAAAAAAACAGCCATCTGTAATAGGATAAGATATTTTCATATGAAAGCATATCTATATTAGTAAGTTAGGAGCACCCTGGAGATGCTTATTTATTTTCTTTGGGGAATTGCAAACGGCCTCATTACAGTTCCCTGGGGTACTCCATAGTTAGGTGATAGAAATAAAACTAGAGCTAAGCCTACACAAGACATTTCCCCATGACAATTTGTGAATAAATTACTGAAAAACGTGTTGAGACGAGAGGTGGGAGATGTATAAAAAAAACAATATTGTAATATTTTGGAGATGTATACTACAATACTATCATAAAATTCTAAATATAAAACAAACTTGCAATGTAATCCTCCTGCATGGATTAAATTCTAATGCAAAACAATATTGAGATATTCATTTTTGTCAATATCGCCCGAGCGATAAGTAGACTTTAACGATCACATATAAAAACACATTTTGTCACAGTTCTGTTGGATTGCCATTATTTTATGTCAATATTGTAAGTGGGATAGTTAAATATGGGTTCACTGGGACAATTGCCAGTAACTGAAATAAACTAACATTTATGAATAAGAAAAATAGTTTTTGACAGAAAATACTAAATCATGATCATGTAAAGACTTTAAGTCACAATCCTATTTTTGCATAAAACAGATAGTAAAGATAGCATTTGTTTGTGGGTTACCCATAAATAGGATGCACTAAAACACTTTAAGGGTTTTTGAGTAGGTATAACATTGCAATAATAAATCTACTTTGAATACTTTAAACACAATAATGTGTCTAAAAACAAAGGGCATAAGCTATACCGAATGTGCTTGTTAGCAATGCAAATTGGACACGTGAAAGCTGCTGAAAATGAATAGATGGGCTTGGTTAGGTTTGGCTTGGAGAACAAATATCCATCTGAATACCTGCCTTTTGACAGTCACCCGTCTATGTTTATCCATCCACTGTCAAAGCAGGATTAGCCAAAAGCCACCCAGAGCCAAGTAGCTCATTTCCACTCGAACAAACAAAGAAGGCGGGAGGCAAAACGGACAGAAAATGGCATCCACTGGCAAAAGGCGCCGCAGTAAATTTCACCCGAGTAAACAATATGGGAAGCAGGCCAAGATCTTCTCCACACAATATAGTTAATTCTTCAGTCTAACAGGAAAATGGACTCCTATTTCAAGTAAAGAGCTGTTCCTTAATGACGGTTATTGAGCGTGCTTTGAGTTGTGACATGCCAGAGCTGTCTGGAGTACTTGAGAATCCGGGGAATCGGAGGTGGGCGGGGGCAGCAGGTCTTTTGCCTTGTGCTCTATGCTCTCAGTCCAGCTGGCCTTTAGAATATGGATTATGCAGTGGTGCAGCGAGGCTCTTGCTCCACAGGGGGGCTGGACTGGGTACCCAGCTTTTCATGGACTCCCCACCGAGACCTCTGGTGAGAGGACGCTGAGAGCCCTGTCGGTTCTCAGGGCTGCTTCATTCACAATGTGGCGGACACTTGCCACATCAGCGGCATACGGCAGGGTGCGAATGAAAAATTGCAAGGAGAAGAAAACAATATTTCAAAGGCGGAGAAAAGGCGGAGGTGGTGGCTCAGAGAGGGGAGGTGGGGAACATCGAGGAAGGAACAGCAAGCAGATTGGTGGCAGATATGCAAAAGCACATGACTGCCAATCACAATGCCCGCTGCTGAAGAGAGAATGGTGACAAGCATGAAGACACACTTGTTCACTTCAATTGGACATGCAACCGCATTCAGACATTTTGGAAAAGATTCTATGATCCACAGGGATGAGAAAATACTTTATTTTGCCAATTCTTTTGCAGATTCTACTAACTTGATCAGAATACGTTTTACGTTTGCATTTAAGAGGTTAGGTTAACATGTATAGGGACTTAATCTTATGTATTTTTTATTACTTAAGATTGAGTCTATCCTTGATCTACCAGTGTTGGAAGGTCAGCAAACGTTGTCAGCCAACAACCTCTGTTCTGACTTTGGTGTCATAAAATTATATATATATATATATATATATATATATATATATATATATATATATATATATATATATATATATATATATATATATATATATATATATATATATATATATATATATATATATATATATATATATGTCATTTTTATTTTATAATATTGAACATGATCTTTTTGGTTTATTGCTAGTGTTAAGCTATATACAGGTTATGTTAAATATTTCAATGATTTCATATATTTTTGCAGATGTGAAAGATGATTCCTTTGTTGCTAAATTGACAAAGCGACATAGATGAGACCCATATCCTAAATTCAGGCCGCAGAGCAGAGCGGGGACGGTTTATTATGGAAGTTGTGTTTTACATGTATGTCTATGTGTCCATATGTCTTTTCTTTTGGTCATGTTTATTTTAGGTTAATTTTACTTGACTTACCCCATGTTGAGTTAACACCATAATTGTCCTCAGCAAGTGAAAGTAAAAAATCACAATTGTGCAGGGTACAGCTGTGCAGCGGATCTACCTCTGGATCAGGTCTGGGGCGATAATACATGTCCAATTGATAGCCGTGTGCCACCGCATCCTCAGCTAAAGTTAGGGGGGGTCCTAATGTGAAGTGGCAGAGCAGACACAAAGGTCTGCGCAGTGGGGCGTTGGAGCAGCTAGCACAGCATGGCTAAATGGGGCAGGTGATTTCCCATCTCCTGCATTGCCCTCCAGGCACAGCCAATCACTGCCCTGCCAGCCACGCAGGGCCGGAGAGGCAGCCGCGGTCTATCTGGGACCATGCATTATTCACACGCACCGCTACGGCACTAAGACCTCCACAAAGCAAGGGCCTCAGGTTCCATCAGTGCCGACTTGTTTCCAATCTATTATTGATGGCAACACTACACCCTATACTTTTCCCTGATTTACTGGATTCTATCATTGTTTCTATAATAAATGCTATTTCCAGTAAAGTCTGTGCAAATGAGTGGAATGTTCTCATAGTGTGGTGCCAGTAGGTCCCTCTCGCTTTGGAATCATTTAGATTTGGCTTTAATTACACAAATCTACTGTAATATGGTCTGACTAAAATAGGACTTTCTGTAGCCGATGGTCAGAGCGTGGCGACACAGCAACCTAAGAGCTGCGTGAGAATCATCAGTCACACCAAAGGTAGCTTTGCATGCAAAATTCATTTTGAGAGTGGAGACCTACAGTTACACATAAGTGAAATAAATGAGCTATCCAATTACAACATTATGATCATATGTAGCCTCTAGTAAAATGGGAATACCTCAGACACTGCTGTTTAAAATGTGCATAGGATTTTTATAAATGTAGGGGGAAAACAACGCATCAATATTTTTTTTTTTTAATATCAGAGGCATATCATAATACAGCACTACAGCTGGATATCATGACCAAAACCAGAAGATACACATACAGAATAATTATTGAAGTAAATTGATTTGACTCATCTCCAGTAAACAGATAACAGTTTATTGTACTGTATTATCAACCCTGTACTAGATGCCACTCGGCGTGATGTTTTCAGCTGTATTATAATATGTGTTAGTTGGGATATGGGTACTGTCCAACATTGTGTCAATCAATCCAAAATGTAACTATCAATGATTATTCCCATAACTTCTTAAAACACAATTATCACAGTATCAAAGGAAGCTTTTAATCAGATTAGAAAGTAAATTGACATAGGAATACATCAAACAATAGATTGACTTTGCATCATTTTTCATCAAATATATAAGAAAGTTGATGCTTTTGAACTTGGACTGGCTTGCGTTTCATTGCGTGTTCACATTATTACCGCGCACACTTCAAAGATCAAGCCTAAGTCTCTTCAGAAAACACAATCAATCTGCTCAGTATGCGTGGCCGGGACAGTGGGCCATCTCTCGCCTTTGAGGGTGTCGGCGCGTTTGACCGATGGGCGCTCGATCCCCCAGATTGTGGCTAATCATCATTACCGGCTGCTGAAACAATGACTTTCCTTCAGCCCGCTCAGCTTGAAGGGGGCCACCGGGGATCTGCTGCTTTTCTTATGGCGGCTTAAGACTTGAGTCAGGATTTGAGGAATTAAGGCCGTCTCGGACACAACAAAATGTGTGCTCTGATCATCCATCCAAGTCATCTGCCCTGGCCTGGTGTGCACCCACATCTGAGTGCGGATTACATTTGGGTCACTTGGGTGGAGAGTGTGTAACTTTGGTGTTGGACAGCTTGAATTGTATTTTAACCATGCAATGTGTCAGGATGTGTCTGTAAACAACCTTGTGACAGTCCGCACTCCACTGCATAACGGATGAGCGCAGTTGCACCGATACTCAAATTTCTTCTGGAATGTGTGTCCTCGATGCTTTTTAGCTTTCTGAGTAACACCAAATCCACACCGAGAATCTATAAAGGATAAATTAAGTTTTAAGCCGGGTCTAATATGATATGAAACCTTGTCTAAAATGAGACTTAACCACGGACAAGGTAGTTCAAAATGAATCTAGGAAGCCAAAAAGAAGACAAAAACATTGATGGATTTCTCTCTTGATAGAAACATAAATATAAACCTCAAACTGCAGATGTTACACCACTAACACACTAACACAGCAGTTTGAGAAGCACTGGTCCAAACATCACGAACATCAGCCCACTATTTGCAATCAGAAAACAGGGAAATGAGGACCAAATGTAAAAAATACACTAGTTTGGGAATAGGCCCAAAATGGACAGCGGATTATGAAAAACGACTTCTTCCTTCCAGTGCTTAAAGGTTAGGTCTCTATTACACAGAGAGCAAAATGTCAGCAGTATCCCCTGAAAGACTGGACTGTGATATTAATGGCGAGTCCAGGGAACGGCTCTCCCCTGACTGAGTTTCCCCTCCACCACACACATTACTCATTTAGGTGTCAGCCACCACCTGGTGCATGTAACGCTAACATCTACAAACGAAAAGAATACAGACCTCCCTGGTACACACTTCAGATGTGTGTTAGAGAAAAGAGTAGATGATAAAACGAGACAACCTACTCAAGTCAAGGGTGTATTGGACGCTATAGTAGAGCATTGCAACAGTAAATACAGCCCATGCTTCAAGCAGCCGCAACTGCCCGACACCTTGCTATCGCTACCACTTCATATCACCTCAATTGAATTTATTCTGCAGCAGAGTGAACAGGAATGAAGTAAACCAATAAAACCGACTCACATGACCTAGTAAGCAAACACTAGGTTGAGTATATATTCTTGTTTTTGTGACTTTAAACAAACGGACTAAATATTTACCTGCTTATTTGTATTAGCACAGTAGTGAATAACCTTAGTCCTAGGCGACATGTTAGCCCTTCATCCAATTCAATGTGACATTGCACAAAGCAATGTCACATTGCTTTGTGCAATTCAATAAGACATTGCAGCTCTAATGTGTCAGAGCAGATTAGAGCTGCTATAATTAAGCGAATAGTCACTAGAAAACTATGAAATAAAAGTAATGGATGTATTTTGATGATAGTAATTGTAATTTGGACTATACAGACTAAAAGATATACAAAAAGATTTGTTTATAAAGAGACAGTGACATTATTAAATCCAAATGCCAAAAAAGAATAAACAATTACTGATCAATAATACAGTATTTTTTGTGAATGTTCCCTATCATCAAGCCTTCAGTCACCACATTTCAACTTAGTATTTGGTTGAAAGTGTATTTAAAAAGTGGTGAGTGAGTGGTTATCATGTTGAAACAATATGATCTTGGGTATTTTTGCTTAAATGTACAATCTTAATCCAAACATTTCAAGCAGCAAATGTAAAATGACAAATGCATATAAATTCAATTTGCTTACATTTTCGTACATGGGCAGAGCATACAGAAAAGGTAGAGTGATAGTACTGAACAAAACATGACATGATTTGTTTTCGTTGGATGAAAGTTCAATGGCCCTATATGGCCAAGGAAGCCCCCCAGAGTGTATTAAAGAAACAGCCAGATAATGGCATGTTGATCCACCAGTTGGGAATGCAGGAAGACAATGCAAAAGTTAGTAACTTTATCTTTCTTATTTGCACATTTACATTTAATTACTTTTCATACTTTTCCGACCAAATAAAGCTATTCTCATATTTCACTTAAACATATTTCAGCATATTTCATGACGCATACACTCTTGGTGAGTACTAGCTTTTTATTCGCAAACTTGCCAGAAGCACAACAATGGTGTAAGTGTGAAACGCACAAAGGCAGTTTCCACTTCACTTGTTTAAGGTGCACAGAGAACTTCTTTTATCTTGGAGAGCAAGTGTTGCCTCTAAATGCTGCGCTAGCAAAGTGACTGTCTCGTCATCCAAAATAAATGAGTTTGATGAAACATTAAAGAGGAAGACGTCCACAAAAAAGGAGAACAAATTGTCTTGATTTTGTATCCCTTTACATTTTCAGCCTGACCACAGATAACCTTATCATATTCCTCATAGCCATCATCCCAGCAATTTCCATGTAATCTAAGCATGCTACACGGTTTAATACACGACACGACAACATAAATGACAATGAATGGCATGTGCTATGGTAAGGCGATATACACGGACAGCATGACATAATGATTTAATATGTAGTACGCCGAATCATCAGTCACGTAGCAAGCACTTTATCCAAGATGTAAAATTGCTCTCGTATGAGGTGGGCCGTGGCAGTGGATTATTTGTGAGTAATATTCTCTTGCGCTAGTAAATATATTGTGTCATGCAGCTGAGGGTGGAAGAGAAATTCTCTCTCAAGCTGTTTTAATGAAGTCCCAAATGTCATCCTCGTACTTCTTTCTACGGCAGAACTCCGCGAAAAGTCCCGGAGACACCAACTGTCCCTTAGTGCGGATTGGAGTGACTGGAAAACAAGCAGCTTCAGTGCGCAGCTGCCGACGAACGAAAAAACAAAGGACAGCGGGGAAAGGGTCAGCAGCGGGCCGTAAATGGGCAGGTAGTCCATCTATGTGACAGAAGATGTTTGATGAAGGCTGGGAGAGCTCTGATTGGTTTCGGATGGAGGTCTATTGTGCTGGCAGACCGGTTAAGATGAGGAATAGTTAACCAAATTGACTTTATTCACAGATGTGTTAGAGTTCATGTACAATTATCTATACAGCTACACAAGAGGTCTGATAGAATACAATATACGCATTACAGAGAAAAATGCCAATGTAATTCAGTGATTTTGGTAAGTGCAGTGAGAGCGTCAAAGGCTGGGTTTAAATTAGAGCTGAGACACTTTTCTTTCAACAATAGTCTAAGGAGCAGAGGAGGAAGGGTGGGCAGCCAATTATTGAAGTGCTAGGACTGTCATTTTAAGGCAATGTTTGGTTTTCTTCAACATTGTATTAACTTTGGCTGAGGTAAAGGCAGAGCATTAGTGAGGAGTGAAAGATTTGGCAGGTGTGCACTACTCGTTATAAGGGAACGTTAATCCACTGTTCTTATGTCCACAACTGCAGTCTCCATTGCAGTACTTAGCAGGGCAACTAAACAAAATCTACATTTAATCAAACCTAACATAATGCTTCAAGATTTTTAGATAGATTCCTGAATATGCTAATAAAAAAAGATAAGAATATTCCTACTGACATTCCTGTTAGTATATATCTTTATATCAGAATTACAGAGGTCATAGCAGCAGAACTGCAAAGTCAAAAGAATAAGCTTCGGTTCCTCCGTTGAGTGTCAGTGTAGTAATTGTGGCATCAGAACTCTCAGATGAATGTAAAAACTGATGAAATTCACATTGAGAAACAGTCATATTTGGTTTAAGTGGTTCTGTGAAGCAGCAATGTCATCAAGAAGTTTGTGCTCATCAAAGCCCTTCACATTAGCATCAGCAAGATAGTGACACAAGTTGTGATGCAGCATAATGGGAAATGATTATGTTCAGGGCATCTACACAGTTGAGAAAGATATTCCATGAACTAGAAACAGATTAGATGTGTTGTTGAGACTCCACTGAAAGAGTAAGTGTAGCAGAGATGAAACTATCAATCACATCATTGTGAAGGAAACAGTAATCCAAAGTGTGTCCTGCGGTGTGATCTGAAAATTCACATATTTGGGGGGAAAAAACAGTGACACAAAGCAAGTAAGATTTAAGAGTTTAAGATAAGAAATATTTTTAATATTCTTAATTTTTGGGATATCCAACTTTTCAAATCCCCCCCAGCAAAAAAACCTTCAATGTGCGCACGTTTGATATCCTACTAATCTGCGTCAAGGCTTAAATCTGAACTGCGATCACTTGAATAAGATTCTGCTTGCAAAACGGAAACATAAACAACTCTCAGTATTCTATGGTTAAAAGATAAAAAAAATTAATATCCTCTGTCTATATTTAGAGAATATGAGAGTAAAACAAGTTTAGTGGGAGAATAAAGTTTTTATTTATAGAATTTTCAACAATGATTGAATAGTAATTACGAACACCCATCATTTGTTTTCTGAAACTGTCAGACTAGATGACTGACTAATTGCTGTAAAAACATAAAACACACAAGTTCTAATGGGATTTCACTTCGATGATATGAGCCTTGTCTTAGAGCCCAAGTTGAGCCGGCAGAATGCTTTTACTTTCCCAATTGATTTATAGCTGCAGGTGAAATGCATCTTTAATATCGAACGAAGAATGTAGTGTGGACTTTGACAAGAGATAAGATAGATAGCATACAATATGGTAAGAGTGTTGCTTTGTTGCATTTGTTAAGTAAAGTTGATGTTCTGACAATCAAAAACCCTTTTTCTCGATGAAGCAACTCTCTCTTTCGGCGCTTGACAACCTTCGGAGCTGCCGCGCGGTCGGACAGCTCCTGCGGGCCGCGTTGAAAAAGACAATAGGTGGAAACTGCTCTAACCTATTTGCCAAATGGTCTGTCATCTAATGCCCCGCCGCTGCTCTATTGTCTAATCCGACTGCTGAGGCCTCTAAAAGGATCCGTGGGCCTAATAAGATGAATGGGCTTTGACCCTGGAGCTGCTAAAAGGCAACCTGGCCAATTTATCTGAGTGACCTCTACTCTTGGCTTGGACGGCCCTCACCACAGCTGCAAAAGCCTTAAGGCAGGATCGATAGTGGGGAAGCGCGACAAGCCAAAGGATGAGCGCCCGTGTCTTGATTCTGCACCTTAATCTAGGACTTTTATATACAATAATACAACTTAATCCCCCCTACCTGTACTGTCTAAAATTCTTCCTTCAAAGTGCACTATATTCTGACTCTATGTGACGCTTGAACACTGCATTAACCTCTGAAAATGAGACACACGTATCTTGAATGTCCAGTTTTACAAAACAAAACCATGAGGCAGTCTGTCTTGGTACAAAAAATGCACATGTATTTGTCTGCGAAGGATAAACACAAGCCTATCACGACAATTACTATGTATATCCACTAATTATTCAATAAATGAAACATGGGACAATATTTTTGGGCTCCATATTTATCGTGATGTCTTATTGTTGTGTGATAAGATTATTAACAACTATTAACTATATATACTAATTAAGTACTTTTAACTGGCATTTTATGTGTTGTATATTGTTAATTGATAAAAGGTGTTTGAGGCTTTAAGATTATTGTGTAAGTTTCAATTGTAAGGTTCATCACAATTTGCATTTCCAAAATAAAAAATGTAAAGCAAATTTGCAGGATCATGCTTTTTAATTTTGAAAAGGCAATTTCCTCCCCTTTATTTTCAATTAAAACTTGACAAGTTTTAAAAGTGAAATATGGTGAATATAGTGAAAGCTACATTTCTTTTATTTCGGTACTCAAAAAAAAAAAAAAAGCATTTACAAAAATTGATGAAAGGAAATGTATATGCTGTTTTATTGACATGACTTTAGACAAACGCCTGAATGGCCAAGTTAAAAGGGCTGCAATATTGTGGTTGCAACAGGACAAACCTTTTTAATAATTGATGGTGAAAGGCATGCTAAGTACTGCAGGTATTTATGACATGTATTTATAGAGTTCAGCGGACACACGTTTCCATGTACAACACTGCTACATCAATAACACAAATAAATGGCTGTGTTAGGGCTAAAACTGTCCCTGGTGAGCACACCATTAAATCCGCAATACAGACCAACTCTGCAGAGACTCTGTGGTTGGGGACTCTCCGAGTTAAAGCGTTTGGTTCATGTTTGGAAGTTTTCTTGTTTCATATTTAATTTGAAACAGAAGATGAGATATTATAACAAGACAATTTGTTTTCCTTTTTTCCCAAAAATCCGGTGGGGGTTGCTTAAAACAACATCCATTAAGGAATTTGTGATCAAAAAGTTTTTTTTCACCTAAAATATGTACATATCAGCTGGGACCTTAAATCAGCGTTAATGCAATCACGAAGTCTCATTTCTCAGGCGACTAATGTAATATAAGGCAACAGGAGAAAAAACAGAACGTGGAAGATCAACAGAGTCACGGCTAACTTCATTATGCAAACCACATTGAAGGCTATCCAAGGCGTAGGGGTAGTAATATGGAGAACTATTTTTTGTGAGAGAATATGGACCAAATTAAAGATTCTGTTTCATGTTGTGCTTGTTGGTGTTGGGTTGTGTTCAGCGGAGATAAAAGGCCCGACTCAGATGGGGACGAGGGGGCAGGATGCGAGGAGAATGTCGTATGTCTTTGAATCAGTTTACATGGGATACTATATCAATCGTTGGCCTCAAATCTATATCTGCAAAGTGCTTAGGTTTGCATTGGTGATTAGATTAATTGAACTGAGAAGAGTGTGTTACTTGAGCATCCCTGCATGGTGCAGATACCTAATGCTTTCCCCCTGCCTCTGAAGTGACCACAGTTTCAGGATGCTTGGCTCTGGGCACTTGGCCAGAAAGCTTTATGTATTCTGATACCATTCATTTTTAATCAGGACCAGAATATCCTTCCAAACCTCCAGCTATGGTCGCCTACTGTGCCAGTATATTGTCTTATGTTTTGTATTCCGTTTTGATGATTTGGTCATTGTCCTCACTGTCAATAGCTCATATTTCTTTACAGAAACAACACAAAGTATATGAAAATCTTTCATGTAAGCTGTATCGCCAAAAACTGAAGAAAATATTCATCTGGAGGAGTGTGGGTTGATATATACAGTACACTCCACTTCGGAAAAGATTGTCCTATTTTTTCCTCATGGCACTATAAAGCATGTTACTTTAATCTTTTCGGCTTCTAAATATCAGCTTCTCTGTCCTTTCACACCGTTTGTTTTGCCTGTGATGGCTGAAATACTGCAGTTTTGTTTGTCAACTACAAAAATGTGTTTAAGATAGAATAATTGCTAATCGTCTTAGCGCTTCACTGTCCACTGAATATTATACTTTTTCAGAGTCAGTATTTTTAGCAGCGCTACAGAAAATTATGCATTTTCCACTATAGCATATAGTGTAGTGACTGGAAGTATATTGTGTGTTCAGCATATTTTCTGTGGCTCCTCCACTCCGATGTGCTCAACCCACTCAGTGCATACAGGGGAACATGCTTTCTGCTGGAGGAAAAGGACAGGCGAGGCAGCAGAGGGGAGTCTTCTTCAGTGGTATAATGAGTTTGACAATGAAAGTGACACTGTGTCCTCTCTGGACCTTGCTGTGTGATCAATCATAACAATGGCTCACCATTTCCTCCACTGGATTCTGACCTTTCTCCCTTAAGGAAAGGCAGAGGTGTGTGGGTGTGTGTGTTCCACCAGGTTTCATGTGGCCATTAGCTTCTTTCCAATCAGCTCGTCGGGTGACTGCACACATAGCAGTGTCCTTTTGGTGAAAGATGCCATTTTAAAATCAGCTCACTAAGAGAACCGCTTGAACCCCCTCTTTAGGCACGGATGTATGGTAGTCGCAGAAACTTAAAAGGCAGGTAAGGCAGGTAAGGCAGCCTCTCACCAATTTAAGGCTGCTATACTGCAAAGAGCTGAGCTTCCCAGTCTTCATACACAGATGTATAAACATATTTCGACTTAATTAAGATTTGTTTTAATATATATATATATATTTTTTTCACGTATATTATTATTATGATGTCCTCTGCAAAAAACAAAACGTCCTGCTCATGTTGTCTTATCCTGCCATTCGCCAGTGTCTCGGTGTGGGCATATGAACGTGTGAATTGTTCTGTAAACTGCGAGGGCCCAGTGGAGGTAATTGGGACCATTTAGAATTGAAGACAACAATTCTGTTCAAAAACCTGTTCAATAAGTAAAGCAGCACAAATTTAAATCTGCACAATGGAACAATGAATAAAAATAAGCAATTGGAATGGATGTTTTCAGATGGAAATAATACAATATATCAGTGGCCACTAATAAACTTTCACCAGGGTTCAGTTTGAGAAAATGTCCACAAGCCGAGGTCCGGACATTCACTGCGTTTCTTTTATGCCACTTTTATGTAATAATATTATACTTATTTTTCACAATATACCAATTAATTATATTTAATATCAAATAGTCTAATGGTGATAGTAAAATGTATTGAAATGTTATATTGCTCTTTTAAAAGTTGATTTGAGGTAGCATATAGGCCCAAAGCTGACATGGGATGTGGCGCAGGATTCTGCTTTTGTTCTGATCAGGACATCACACACTGCACTCGGACTTTCCTGCTCCTCTGCATTTAGGCGTTAATTAATTTCCTCATCATACTCGTTTCTTCTTGAATATGAGTCAGATTGTAATAAATCTTTCTGCGTGTAGACAACATGTCTGTGCTGTTCCCACTGTAAGAAAAGCAAACTCTTATTTGAAACAGTTTCTTTGCTCATCTCTAACACGGCGAGGCTGCACTGGGTCCGCATCGGAGCATTAGTGACCTGGGAATTATATATAGTTTTCAATGTGTTGATAATAATGTTTGAACATTCAAGGTAGTTCCAACAGTCACAAAAGAAAAGGTATATAATGAAACTCAGAAAGTGAATTCATTGTGTTCAATAATGTAATAATTATACTCAGCAATGATAACTTGAGATCAAACATTTATTTACTGACGTTTCTTGGCCAAACCTTTGTGCCTTCTATTGCAGAAAATAAAGATATAAGGTACACAAGACATCAATGTCATTTTCATCTAATTGCAGCTTTCAGAACGGACTATTTGAAGTTGTGAAAAATAACTTCATTTGCAGCATTGTTAGGACAAGATGAAAGATTCACATGACTAAAACTAAGTGAAATTGTAATTGAAGTCAAAGCCTTGTATGAAACATTTATTGGCGTATATAGAGACATGCACGTTCCCAATGCTGGCACAAAGATACACTGGTCTAATTTGGAGCGCCAATGTTCTTTTAATTGCAAACGTCAGAAAGGAAAATAAGGCCAGCGCAACACAATTAACAACACGTTTTAGCATTAAACAATATCACAATTAGGTTCATTCTTGTAATTATGTTTTGTGTGGGGATCTGCTTTTTATTGAGGAAAACAAAGTGGGCTGCTTCTCTCATGTTCAAAGGGTTTCTAGAATGGTATATAATTGTATACTGCCAACCATCCAATGCATGTACAGGTTTCAAGAGCTCAATAATGCTCTGGGGTAAGCAAGCACATGATATTATCAGGGAAAAATATGGCAATTGCTGGCATGGGGCAGTTCAGTTTATCTAATTTTAATTTTAATGCAATTATAAACTCAAGGATTACAGAACATATTTGAGAAAAACTCACACTGACTTTGAAGTTATCAAAGTGCATGAATGTGTTTTTGTGGATGAGAAAAAAAAATCTGTGCAAGTTAGGCCTTTTTACTTTTAAGAATACGTTTAACATTCCTTTTTTCAATTACACTTATTATTATATTATATTATTATCATTATCATTATCATTATCATTATCATTATTATTATTATTATTATTATTATTATTATTACTATTATTAACCTTTATTTATACATGGGAAACCAGTTGAGAGTCATTTACAATGGTGCCCCTTCCATACATGGAATACACGGAAAGAATTTACAATTTAGAATAATTGCAATAAACAGCCATATACATACGTCAATTAATACATCTTTCAAAAGACATTTAAAATTGCCCATAGAGGAATTTTGCAAATATATTGTTCCATATGTGAGGAGAATGAAATGAAAAGGCAGTTTTACACAAATGTAGTTTTTACTAACGGAGCATTATTTATATTCAGACGAGACTCCAAAGTTAAGGAGCTCAAAGGTCAGAGCCACAGCTCCATGACAATAGATAAAACAAATATCCCTCAGTCCCACGATAGAGAGACGAACGGCAATGTAAGAGAAAGAAGACATGAGCCCAAATCAATGGGTGGCTTACTGCTATGCCTGGGGACCGCATAACACTAACAACACTCAAGGAGAGGGGAGGGCATCCGTTTTTAAAAGAAAATAACCTACAATATCCTTCTGCATGAATTTTTATTACCAGTGGTTCTGAGGGAAATGTATGTTTACACTTGATGTTGTTTTATTACATGCAAAGCAGTCTTGAGCGCAATCAGTAAAGAAGATAGCAGGCCAATACGTGGCGGCACAAGTGTTAATACTGTTTCCCCATATACGCTTGTCTCCTTCTCACAAGAATATCGAGAAACATCTTGCTACTTGATTGGGGAGACACAAGGCATACATGTAATTATGAACAACAGAACCGGACCTCCATGCTAATCTGCTGTGCCTTTCATTGATATTCATAGGGTATAAAATTGTATCCTGGCTATTTCCGTGTGGCATGGTAACACAATCACTCAATTAGACTGTGTGATGAAATGAAATGAGCCGTTTTCTCTTGAGGATGGTAAATAGTGGCCCTGGTAATTGACAACTGCAGAGTAATTTCTAATCAAAGTAGCACGTCTGTACAGCGGACTGGCCCCGCCTGTACAGACCGAGTACAAGCCGAGTACAGACCAACACAGCGTTTTCATCAACGTACTGTGTAACTCAGGACAGGAACACCTTATCTTAACTGGTTCAAAGTGACACGAAATGGATCCTGCTTATACTTACCATCTAGGCACAGTTAGTGTAGCGTTAGCTTTTGTATACAATATATTTTATGGCTAGGCCGTTTGCCTTTAAAGCTCAAAAGCATATCATAGGGCAAGCTAGATTTAGTTCATTTCACCTTTGTAATTCCCTCTGCTGCCAGTAGATGGAGAGCTAACCCAATCCTGAAGAGGGAACGCTTCAAAGATATAAAGTAATGTATGCTTTCAATAGAGACATTCATTATCTAAAGATGAAATGCCAAAGCAATGGTACTCAAGAGCATTTCTGTTTCTGGTGGACAGAATTAGCTTTGTAATGACTGGTACCATCTAGCATTGCATTGTTACAAAAAGACAACAAAAGCTTGATCTGAGCAAAGGATTAGACAAGAGAAGAGGAGGAGTAAAACAAAAATATTCGCCAATCTAGATTATATTTCACAATTTCTTTTTCATCACATACACTTTTATTGTTTTAATATATGAGTCTGATTGGGTTAAATCCAGTCACTCAAATCCAGTCACTCAAATAGAGCATTGCAGAGACTGACCAATAGAAGAAGACAATTCCAGTCAAGTTCCATTTCATCCACACTTGAACAAAACAGCAAGACGCCTTGAAAAAAAAAAGTGTTTCAAGATTAATATTTGTAAATTTATGCTGCAAGGTTATCCGAAATCTAATCACATCATCCACTCTGCAGGGGGTAGCAATGGTGTGAGCAAAGTTTTTCATCATTAGTTGCTGTTGAGGTAATATGGCTGAATTCACAACACTTCTAACATGTTTAATCAGAGCAATTAGAAACAGAAAAAAATACTGTAATTTGTCCAATTAGATTTCAATTGTTGTTTTGAAAACGCACTATGCTGACAGATGATCAAACTGTTTTCATTTTCTATTCTGGAATCTACCTCACACAACACCAGACAGCTGGGTCCTTTGACAAAAAAAAATAAAAACTTGTATGATGTTATTTATTCTTTTTGTGGTCATCCTGTGTCATATTGAATTATGAAAGTGGTGAGGGTGGACGATCAATAGGCCAATCCCACTGTCACAATACGAGGTGCAGATCTGAGCGAGCGGTTTGACAGATGGCGTGTCACCTTCGTCTCACGTGCACGCGCCTTCCTGCACGAGAAAAAAACTGTACTTGTGCAGGGTTTGTCTAATCTTAGAGCGATAGAGTGAGAAAACATGGGGCGAGATGCAACTGTGTGGAGCATGTGTGCGGAGAACAGAAGAGAACACTAGCACGTGCGCACATGTAGACACACTTAGAGGTGTCTGAGGCTTTCATACTCCCACCCAAAAGCCGTTGGATTTTCTGTGCTACAACACACGGCTCTAATTCCTCTACACGTTCATTAACCTTGTATGGGTGCTTTTTTTTTTTACTCAATCAGTCGTGAGAGATTCCTCAAATAACAAAGTATTGATAAAATTTACACGGGGTGGAACATATCTGCAAATCGTCCAATATATTATAGTGTATAAAATATCAATTACAGAGAATGGGGCACTCATTATATGCAATATTTCAATGTTTCAATCTCCCCTTTAGTAATGGTTCGGTCCACTCCACCACTTGATCCCATGTGCTGACAAACCTGTGCTCAAGGCGGATTGACAGAGAGGAAAAAAGGAAAGAACGTTTACGGTGCTTTGTGTCACTAAAAAGGGGATTTAGTTGGGCCCTTGTCATCTCGCCCTGTGTGTTCCCGCTCTCATTCTTTGTAAGACGCAGTGTTTGTTGGAAATGACAGATGCAGGTTAAACACACACAGGGAGAGAGCATGGCTAGTTCTGAGTTGTTAATCACTATCAAATGAAATAAAACAATGGCAAGGAATGCAATATGACACACAACATCGCAGTGTGGAAATGCACAAAGTCATCACTTCCTAGTCAGGTCATAGTCCAAGCTCTCACTATTAAAGGAAAATAAAACAGAATTTCAGACAATTTAAAGAGCCTTTAGGGTCTTCTGCACAGTCCAATCAGACTGAAAGCTCATAGACGGACTTGAGTGCAGCTAATGCAAAGCATGTGAGCATGTGACTTTAGCAGCAGGACAAACCAAGTCCTACATTTAATTGATTTAGAAGATATAGTCAACATCTTTTATTATAGGCTGTAGCATAGAGCAATTTATTTGAGATGATAAAAAGGCAAAATATTCCTAAACATTCATAAACATATGAGATAAATATATACATATACCAACCTTAACTATAAAAGCATAAAAATGTTTTTTGCAAATATAGTTAGCTGACATTACATACACAATAAGAGTGTGATACTTGTTACATTCACACCTCTCTATCAGCGTGAAAAGCAGAAATTCACTGGTCATTCCTAATGACAACTGACAGGGCCAAAGCCAGTGTCATGGTCAGGGGACACCAGGGCACCTCTGCACATAACAACCCCATGTGTGACTCCTAATACACTGTAGAGAGCTGTCGCCATGCAGCGCAACCTCACAACCCAGAATTGAGGCAACTGCTGTTGTGAGTTTGGGTGTTACGAAAATAAATAGAATTGAATTAAATTGAGAATTTTAAATTAGGAATAGTCAACAGCAGGCTTAAGAAGAGGAAAGAATATATGTCAGGTGCGTATGCACAACTTTGCAGCGACTGGAGCTTGACCTTAAGGCCATGACATAACTTGAATATTTATGCCACACAAACCTAAACAATTAAATGTTAAAGTATTGTAAATAAATCGGATGGAAATAGATTTTGCCACCTGAGTTTGTTTGTTAAGAAAAAGGAGTAATGAGAAAATACTGTATTTTCATTGTTGACATAAATCTCATTAAATAAGTGTTTAAGTATATCAAAAACAAATTGCTACGACTGCTTGATGCAATGGATTCATTTATTGTGGCAGTAGAGCTATTTTTTTCTGTTGCCACACAAAAAAAATACTTTATCAGCTTGGAAGGAATCTAGACAAAGAGGAAAAGGCTAATCTAGAAATGAATATCCGTTACCACTAATATCCTATTTTTCTCTCATTGTAATGATTGTAAATTTAGTTTGCAGCTGTTTGCAGTCCAAAATCGTGCTGCTCTTGAACAACCCAGTCACTCCATGTTGTATCATCACTGCACTGGGTACCTATAAAGTATGTATTTGAACTATTTTAGTGCTACAGTTCCCCAGTTTATCTCAGACCTCTTGATCCTTCTTAGGGTTCCAAAAACTCATTTCAAAACATTAGTTAACTGTGTTTTAGCCTTTAATATTTTTGGTTTTATTATTATTAATCATGTACAACTATATATAATACAGCTTTAATAATATAAGTTTGGTCATAGTTTTAAAGGAGTGAGTGTTTGCTCACAATTATTATACCACTACAAACTGACATTGTGACTGTACATACTACATAACACAAATACATAAATGCATAACTTTCATCATTTCTACTGATGCAAATGTTGATAGAAATGGAAATAATATGAATATTAAAATCCTATTAATAAAGGATGGGTGGACTGGTTTTGGCCTTTTCAATGCAGTAATACATTTTAATATTTACCTTATTACTTTTTCCTTTTTTTGCCACAGGTCAGCACTGCCATTTTAACCCTTCCTCCGGTCGAGCAGGAACACCGGCCATTTAAATAATGAGGGAAAAGTCTTGCCGCTAACATATGCCCTAAAACAGATTGATTTGTGTAAAATGTCCAATGTTCATGTGACCAACAAGTCAACAATGCACCGATTCCCCGGGCAGCCTGAAAACGTCTTATTTTCTCTCAAGGTCGGCAGCCTTGTGTTAAGTAATACAGCCAGAAGAAGGATTACGTTTCTCTCCTTTTTTCTCTCTCTCTCTCGTTCTCTCCTTTTTTTTGTTTACGGTATAGCGTAAAACACACACTGAAGGCGTATATCTACAGAAGTCGTACATCTACAGAAGACGTACAACTACGGTAGGTGGCGGTAAATGCACCTTTTGGCTGCCAACCGCCATTAAAAGCAACACAACAACAACAACATGGAATGGTGCTCCAAAGACAGGCTTCTGGAATAAAGTGAATAGAATGGTTGTTTTGGGAACCATAGCGATAGGAGTACATGTGATACTGTTTTTCTCATTCTTAACAGTGAAACATCTTGTGACACAGAGAATCTTCCACTTCTGTGCATTTTTGTCTACAGATTGAGCTACTTATGAAGGATTTAGCAGTCTCCAACAAAGTTCCAACAGTGTACAGATGCTACACGTCACGCCAATAATGCAACATGAGACGCGAAGTGAGCATGTGTGTGTGGGGGAAACTGTTGTGTATGACAAGCTATTACTGTCAAGTTCAGAAATTAGTGCTTCCTTGGTGAAGACAAAAACCTAAAAGAGCGCCATTTGTTTTTACATATTTCATTAGCGTGTGCACAACATGTCACGGGGAGCCAAAAGACTTAAATGCCTTTGGAAATTTAGATGCTAATGCTATGCTCGTTTCTGACAGCACATATGGGTGAAGTGGTTTGGATAAGAAATGGTAATATTGCGAATCCCCATGAGTGAGGAGAGAGGTTGTTGAGTTAATGTTGTTTTGCATTACAGTAAAAACACCTCTTGCCTGCTCACTGGACCTTTTACAAAATGAGGCTTTCATCTTTAAAGGTAGACATCTTTCTTGTGACTCATGGAGGTTAGCATTTGCAGATGCTTTGCTCGGTGAATGTAACAAGGCTTTGTCGAACACTCTGTAGAAGAGAGCGAATTAGAGTGAAATATTGAGTTCATTTATGAATAAGTGGGGCTGAACGGCCTCTTGTCGCAGTTCCAGCATGCATATTCAGTTGATGGAAACCTCTGGATGGGTCATTTCTCTTAGCTGCTTCATTAAATAGTGAAAGTCAAAAGTGCAGCGCTTTCTGACATAAAGGGCCAGAATCTACAGTATAAAGATTGAACAATGACACAAATATGTTATATCATCAGTCATATATTTTTTAACATCAAGGATAACTGTTTTATAATTCCTTATATTTTTGAATATTGTGCCTGTATTTTACCACTGCAATGAGAAATCAGGAGTCAGGCTGCTCAATTATAGAAATTATAATAATCACAATTATTTTTGTCATAATTATAATCACGATTATTCAAACAATTATTCACTTTAAAAAGTCAATGGCAATTTAAGCAGGTGGAAATAATAACATAAGCACATCAGCTGTATGTTAGCATCGCTTCATGCTATTAGCTCCAGGAAAAACGTAATGAGGACAATAAGCTTGCACTCTTCTATCCTCTGTGTGGATACAGCTTGGAGTTAGTTTAGGAGAGTTTTAGGGCATTTTGCACAAAATCTGCCTTTCAAATGAGAAACATAAAGCAGTATGCAGAGAACTCTGGAAAGAAGCTAACGCTGAGTCGGGGCTCACACTGTTGCATCCATTGGATGTACATTTGCGTCTCGCAAATTTTCTGAAAACTTAAATGTGGACAAAACAAAGCTTCAAATAAGTCATAGATAGATGATTCCCCGCTGGTCACTGATGTGGACAGCTCTGTTCCAGAGAAAAGGGAGGGCACACACAGCAGCAGCAGCAGCAGCAGCAGACTGTCCTGCAGCTGGGGACCTCTGCAAGAGGAGGGAGAGGCGGCAGTGAGAGGGTGAAGCAGGCCGCTCTGTGTGCGCGCAATAAAGACGTTATTGCTCTGTAAATAATTATCAATCATCACTTCTCGGTTATGCATTTTTTAAAATCATCGGGCATAATCATCGCAATTTTTTTTTTTAATGATTAAATGCACAGCCTTAAGTGAGAGTTCTGGTCTCAGAAACCTTTTGTAAATGTTTTAATGATTAGGAGGAGACATGCAAACTCTACATAAAACGATACTACAGTCTGAGCCGCCCCATCCTGGACTGCCTGTCATTTAGGTGCAGTAACTAATGTGCAAACATGATTACGATGGGATTTGGTAGACTTTACATTTCAAATTACTTAACACTCAACACTCAGGGGGAAGTGTCCTGTATATTAAAATGACATAAACACTCAAAGCCATCGCAGCAGATCTTTAGAAATGGGACTCTTTTATTATCTATAAAACACTGCGTTTGGTCTAACAGTCCAGCAGGTGTTGTTTATGCGGCCTGTATTGAGACTAATTGAGACAATCGTGAGCGTGAATAAAGTCTCTGTGGGGTGCTGTGCTAACAAGAGCCAATCAGCAGCAGCAGCTCCGAGAGACGTAGTGGAAATAAAGTCCAGAGGAGCAGAGTCAGAGGGCGAGTGGCACACAGACATGTGTTTGTGGGTACACATGGACATGGCTGAATCAGGAGCGCAGGTGCAATCACAACTCAAAACAGAATCACACAAGTGCAGGCGCCACATGCTCAAGCAGAACGCTGCTGTACGGTTCACTGGGATTCATGTGTAGCGACCTGCAGATGACCTCCGAGCCTTGCCATGGTAACATGAATGCCGGACACTAGTCTTTTAATTAATATAGCACCATCCCCTGTTTTGGAATCCCACATACCTTCGGGTTATGAGACTGATATCTCTGGCACAAGGAGAAGTGTTTATTCCGCTTAGAATTTTGGAATAAACATTTTCAAAAATGACTGTTTTCAATTTGAAACTGGATTAAAATGAACTCTCAGGAGACATCTTTTCTCCCAAGATGAGAGCTAAGACTCAGCTAAAAGACTATGCTATTTTATTAAAAAGACTTTACCTACATGATGAATTTACTGTGTAAAAATTTAAGTGTGTCAATATTGTTTTCATTGATTTGTAAATGTATTGAGTATGTTTAATCTGTGCAATTTGGTAATGTTGCCTATAATGTTCTACATATTGGAAAATGAATTACCCACTTCATGCTCATGCCTGCTGATCCGTCCTCCTGACTCAGCATGCGTGCTGATGATTGAACACAGGCGCCAAACCAACCCCCCAGGGGTCAGTCAGTGAGAGAGAGACAGGAAGACCAAAAGAGTTCCATCCAAAAGGTCCATGAGGAAGGACCTGGGAAAAAGAGAGGAACTCTTGCCCCTGCCTTAAGCTAAGATGGGGAACAAAGACATTCCTGAGAGGACAACACCTGAGGAAGCTAATTTACTCTCTCCCATAAGTAATTCTGTGCCCGTCTTTGAACACGATTTTTGCTTTAAACTGCAACACAAAAACTCAAGTAAAGGACCTTTTGCAACTTTTCAAGTCTACAACTAAAATTTGGATCCAGGATATTCTTCAATTGGCCTCATCTGTGGATCAGTGCAACGGCCTTTTCGTCAGAGCTGTGGTACCACAGGTCTGGAAGACCTGGTATGTGGTAGCAGTGTCCAAGACACCACCACGCGCCAAAGACCTCAGCAGCTTCAAGCAGGTGGCTCTCACATCCCATCTGATGAAGACACTGGAGCAGCTGGTCCTGGACCACCTCCGCTCCACCGTGAGCTCAGCCATGGATCCGCTGCAGTTTGCATACCGTCCTGGCATTGGAGTGGAGGACACCGTCTCCGTGCTGCACCGCTCTATCACCTGGAGATGCCTGGTAGTGCTGTGAGAATTCTGTTTTTTTTATCTCTCCAGTGCCTTCAACACCATCCAGCTGCTGCTCCTGAGGGACAAGCTGGACACGGCTGGTGTGGACTGTGACCTGGAAGAGTGGATCATGGACTACCTCACAAACTGACCCCAGTTTATGAGATCCCGGGACTGTGTGTCTGACACTCGGACCTGCAGTGTGTTGGTTGGCGCCCCAGGGCACTGTCCTCACACCCTTTCTGTTCCCCCTCTACACTGCAGACTTCAGAAGAAGCTGGACAAAGTTATCAAGAAGTCCATCTCCGTCCTGGGTTGTGCTCTGAACTCGGTGCAGGAGGTGGGGGACAGAAGGGTCCTGGCTAAACTCACGTCTATGCTGGACCATGAGTCTCACACCCTGTAGGACACTGCTCTGGTGAGCAGCTTCAGTGACAGACTGATCCACCGTTGCTGTGTGAAGGAGAGGTTTCGTAGGTCTTTCCTTCCCGCTGCTGTCAGACTTTACAACCAACTCTGTTAGCCCTGAACATGTGTCATTCAGCTTTCATAATCATGTGCAATACTGTCATAATCATGTGCAATACTGTCAATCATCACTGGTGCAATATTTTCTGTCCGTACAACAAAACAGCAACACTGAAATGTCCCCATTGTGGAACAAATAAATGTTATCTTATCTTATCTAGCCAGTCTCCAGACCTAAATCCAATAGAAAATCTTTCGATGGAGCTGAAACTCCGTGTTGCTCAGCGACAGCCCCAAAACCTGACAGGTCTGGAGAAGATCTGTGAGAAGGAGAGGGCCAAAATCCTTGCTGCATTGTGTGCAAACCTGGTCAAGAACTACAGGAAACATTTGACCTCTATAACGGTAAACAAAGGCTTTTGTACCAAATATTCTTCTTAGGTGTTCAAATACTAATTTGCAGCAATAACATACAAATACATTATGTAATAATAATGCACTATAACAATTTCAGACCCCTCCATAATTTCTAAGTGGGAGAACTTAAGAACAAAACACCACGACCAGAGAGTGAAAATCTAAATAAGAACACAAGTAGACATCAACTAAACGTCAAAAGAAACAAAATCCCAGCACATTTAAATTTAAATGAAAGTGGGTCCAATCTGTCCATTTCCAAATTAAGTCTGAATATCAGTTTTCCCATTTGTCTAATGTCTTTTACTCTGTCAGTCCAGGCTTTGATCATTGGTGATGTTTGTGTCATCCATTTATTTGTGATGGCCTTTTTTCCTGGTGCCAAATTTATACTCCAAAGCTATCTATTTATTGTGTCCATGGCATGAGTTTTGAGGCCCAAGTATACAGTTCTAAAATTGAGTGGGATTGCAATGTCAAAAACAGTCTGCAGTGCCTTCTTTTCAATATTTTTGAGTAACAGGACAGTCCCAACACAGGTAATAGTGGTTTACCTCCTGGCTTCCACAGTTTCTCCAGCAATTAGCATTTCTTTGTGAATAATGGGCACTTTGACATGGTGTTGTGAAAAAACGTGACAGATTTTTCCAGCAAAATTCCCTCCAGACATGTGATATTGTGATCCTCACTGGGATGTACACACATTTCCCCACTCTCAGTGTGTCAAAGCGAGATTACTTGCTTACCCATTTGTTTTTAATATATTTAGTAGAATAGCTGTCCAGATTAGCAATGCATTGACATAATTGTCACAGTCTGCAGTCTTGTCTCCTGTTTCTGTCTCTCTCTTGTCTCCCCCTCCCTCTGTGTGTCTGTTTGTTCCCTCCTGCCTGGGCATAGCAAAGCAAGGCAAGGCAAGTTTATTTGTACAGCACAATTTGTACACAAGGCAATTCAAAGTGCTTCAAAACAACAGAAAAAAAAATACATTAAAATCTTAAAACAGATAAGGACATAAAAGAGAAGAGTACAAATAAAATCATTTATTACGCACAGCTAAACAAAATTGTTTTTAGCCTAGATTTGAACATTGTCAGAGTAGAGGCCTGTCTCACATCTTTGGGAAGACTGTTCCAGATTTTAGCTGTATAAAACTGAAACGCAGATTCCCCATGTTTAGTCCTGACGCTGAGCTGAGGTCCTCAGAGTCTGAGATGGTTCATATGGCACTAACATGTCCGAGACGTACTTTGGTGCTAGGCCATAGAGAGACTTGTATACAAGCAGAGCTGCTTTAAAGTCTATTCTCTGAGCCACAGGGAGCCAGTGCAGAGACCTGAGCACAGGACT
Source organism: Chaenogobius annularis (assembly GCA_015082035.1). Taxonomy (NCBI): domain Eukaryota; kingdom Metazoa; phylum Chordata; class Actinopteri; order Gobiiformes; family Gobiidae; genus Chaenogobius; species Chaenogobius annularis. Next base: position 58,619 of record BJKM01000732.1, read on the forward strand.
AATGTGATCATACTTCCTGGTTCTAGTCAGGACCCGAGCAGCGGCGTTCTGGATGTACTGCAGCTGTTTTTACAGCTCTGTTTTGGAGAGGCCAGTGAGCAGGCCGTTACAGTAGTCTAACCTACTGGAGACAAATGCATGGATAAGTCTCTCCAAGTCTGGTTCAGACACTATATTTTTGATTTTTGGCAATATTTTTTAGGTGGTAAAAAGCTGCTGATGTTGTTACTGATTTGACGTGGCTGTTAAAGTTCCGGTCCATAATCACCTGCTGTCAGTGAAACATCTGAGTGTCATCTGCACAATTGTGATATTACACATTTTAGCTGCGTATTAACTGACCTAACGGCAGCAAGTATAGGTTGAACAGAAGGGGTCCAAGGATTGACCCTTGGAGCACCTACATACAGGTCAGGGGCATGTGTTGTTGTAGAGGATCCCATGATCAACAGTGTCAAAAGCAGCACTCCGATCTAACAGAGTTGCCTCTATCAGTGTTCAGGCGGATGTCATTTGTCACCTTGATAGCAGTCGCAGTGCTGTGATGAGGTCTAAAACCTAACCGGAAAACATCAAATGAGTTGTTTATTAAGAGGAAGTCAATGAGCTGTTGGTAAACAACCTTTTTGAGGAATGGCAGATTAGAAATGGGGATGTGATTACTCAGTACTGCAGCATCAAGACTGCTCTTCTTTAAATGAGGCTTTATGGCCGTAGTTTTCAAAGCCCTTGGAATGTTCCAGATTGAAGCGAAATGTTAACTATGCTGTCACTTCACTATGTTTACGTTATGGTTATGCTTAGTTTTTCCCAAATTGTAAATGCAGATTTTACCCAAGGAATTCCAATTCCTCCAAATGACTCAACCATTTATCATCTACCAGTAAGGCCTGCACAGGAACACCCAGCACAACATTTCTCCATCGAGCTTCATATTCTGGCTATCAGTACACTTTGATTTGAGATAAAGTAATTTGGTTAAGTTTTGAACCGTATGAGGTTTTTTCCTTGCCATACAAATCTTGAGATTGTTTTGTTGCACTAGGTTGGGAGTGGAAATTGGAAGAGTCTAGAAATCTGGGTATTTTAATCGTTTCAATCCGGGTAAAACATAATTTTTTATAGTTTCAAAACTTTGACTTAGACTTGAGTATTCTAAGGAAATATTTGAAGAAATTGTCAATTATATTGTTGGGTTTTTTTAATGGAGAGGTTCACAGCCAAAACTTTGTCAGTAAAACATGTGGTTTAGAATAGAGGTCAGACATTGCAGGAAATTGTATTATTTTTTTATTAACTCATTCATTCATTCATTTTCTACCGCTTGTTCCCATTAGGGGTCGCGGGTGACTGGAGCCTATCCCAGTGCCTTTGGGCCTTAGGCCTTTGTATTATTATTATAATTATTATTGTATTATTTGTATTTTGTTTTTTAAAAGAGATCAATCACTATGAAGAAAAAAATAAGTGCTTTGTGTAAAATTACATTTACACCACCTTGCACAATAGCGCCGTAGCGTCCCAAGTCTACATCCTGACAAATGACCACTTTGGCAAAGAAACAAGTCTGATATTATGTTGTTCCACCATGAAGGATTCACGCACTGGGCGTGTCTATTTGAATGATTTGAATTTATTCAAAACATATTTTAATTATTTATTTAATATTATTTAAAAGTAATTTAATTTAATATTATTTTCTTAATATAGAAATTTGGGGTTGATGTTTTATACTGCATTGTCTTAATTGTTCATTTAATGAATGTGTTATGCTAGATAATGGATTGTTTTGTTTACTTTTCAGTAACTTATTGCCACAAACTTACTTACTGGCTCTGGGTTGATGTTTTTTTGTTTTTTTTAAATAAACGTTTTAAAAGTAACACATTTGAAAAGGTAAAGACTTACTCAGCTCTTGGCCAGCGGAGACAAGCTCACATGATGAATACTGCCATTAAGAAAATGACTTGTCTCAAATGTCAGGCTCGAGCCAATGTTGTTGGAATATGAACTGATAGCACATGAACACAAGACATTTCCCTTTTTACTGGCTTTAATGTTCTTGCCGGGAAAGTGTAATCAAGCCTCATTATTTTAACTGCCTGTCACTCTTTCCTATCATCACTTTTCTTAAAATCATTTACACTGAATGTGTTATGGACATGGTTCACTTAGATTATCCAGCTGTCAGCAACTTTTACCAAGAATCAAATTATATACAAGTCTGAAAATAGTTTCAAATGGATATCCTACCAAAATGTCAATTAAAGTTTTGATTTACATTTAACTGTAAAATTCCACATGTTCTATATGTAAATGTCTAAAGCCATTGGTTACTTTAGGATCAAGTGTGTTTAGGATATTTGGTTCAAAAACGGTACTCTAGAGCTATTGGTGGGAAATATAGACATGAATATCTTAATTTTATTTCTATAAAATAAATATATATTATTTCATTTAGATTTTTTTAAGTTAACAACTTTATACATATATATATAGATATATATATAGATATATAGATATATATATAGATATATCTATATATATGGAGAGATATATATATAGATATATATAGATAGATATATATATCTGTATGCAATCCAACAAAAATGTGCACATAAACTACTAAACATAAGTGTATTAGTTAAGGTTAAAGTATAAGACAAATGTGGAAAAGGTGCATAAATTACTTTAAAGCTATCCCTATTTGTAAGTTTGTTATTTTAAAGAAAAAATGTAATTAAGCTCTTTGTGCAGCCTTTTTTGAGTATCAAATCTGATTTGCATGTGATTCTTAAATTACAGTTTCTCATTCTTTTCTCATATTTAATGCTCCTAGGCATGTTCAAAATGTCCACTTCAGACTGAATCTCATTTTCATTATCAAAACAATGGCAGTTATATATTTTTCATGAAATTGTTTAACTCCGATGCAAACCACTGCATCTTAAAATAACACGAGAAAACCTGACATGCAACCATCTTGTATGCACTGCCTCCATTTGATGCAACAAAGCCTTTTCCTACTTCAAACAGAGAACCTCCATCCGCCTTCTCAGGTTCCAGCATGATCAAATTTGCACTTTAAAACATTGTACCCTTTTAATCAGCAATTGTGCATGCCCAGTCAACCACTACAGACATTCTGAGCAAAATCTCACAGTGACGTGCACAAAGCTATCTTTGATTATACGCTGGTCCATGGGGAAACTTTATCAAACTGTTCTCACTACGTACTGAGAAGGCGAGAAGGAGCAAGGGACTGACAACTATTCCACTGCAAGGCCAAATGTGATTGCAGTTAAGAAAGCATTCCTTTGATCCAGATGCAAGCGCTCTCACTGGGTAAACCTAACGTGCTGCCACTCTTGTCACCCAATCACATCCTTGTTTCCAACGCTTGGAATGATACAAACTGCTGCTGTGGAAATCTAAACGGGGACTGTTTTCCAGGACAGAAAAATGGCAGTGCTAAGAATCGAACCTGACTAAAAACTAAAATGGTCACATAACACTTTTAGTTATTAATTGTTTAATTTTGTGTGTATATATGTGTGTGTGTGTGTGTGTGTGTGTATATATTATATACACACACACACACACACACACATATATATATATATAAACTCCGCTCACAGAGAAATCAAGGACAGAGGGGACAATAGGGACTGTTCAGACGTGTTTTCTGTGTGTTAAGCTTCAAAAGGCTGAAGGTTTTATTACAATCCGACACATTTGCGGAGAAATTAGTATAATTAGGAACTGAATGTAGACACGCCTAAGTGAAAAATAAGCATGGAGTGCAGACATGCGATATGGCGGTCAGCATTTTAGAACCCGCCCGCAATGAAATGATCAATTCTTGGCCCGCCCCAACCTAAACCGCAGGACCATGGGTAAAAAGACATTATACATTTAGAGAAAGATTCACTGGGATTATCAGGCTTTTGAGTTATTGTGTCAGTGGCATAGAGTAATTTCAATATGATTTATATTATAAAGAATATATTGAAATTTAGATATAGTGAATGTTGTTTGTAACATATGCTTAATTTGAATATCAAGTTCATAGAAAAAAAAATTCAACCAAAAAAGTTAATTAACAATAAAATGTAAATGCATTTTGTTGTAAACTTTCAAATAGCGTACAAGGCAATATTTCTGCATTTTTGTGATTAATTTCAAAAAAATTTGATAATTGAACCGGAAACCATATGTTTAAAGATACATTTCTGTTGGATTTACATAATATTGTCTGACTGTTGTTATCGGGATACTCCTCAAAAATATTGAATTATACATTTTTGTCAATAGCACATTATTTATGATGAGGTTTTTCTGTTCACTGCTTCACTTCAAAATGTGTTGACCTGACAGGTTTAGAATGAAGCTCTCTAAAATCTTTAATTTGATACATTACCAAAAACAACAAAAATGCATTACTAAGACTTTTAAAAAGAAAAAGCCTGCCGTACTCACCCAACTCATTGTCCGATTTATTGTCCATTTCCGTGTCGGTGAGCGTGAGTGCCGAGTTGGAGCGGCTGGAGAGGCACGAGTTCTGACCGGACTTTGCCCCCGATCCCCACAGAGCCATGGTGCGTTCGGGGGACACAGGCTCATGGTTCTCTCTGTAGTTGCCGAGCGGGTGGGACAGGCCAGTCTCGGGGCACAGAGCCAGGCCCCTGCGAACTGCGGCTGAGCGCTCACAGAAGCCCAGCTGCCTCAGGGAGAACGTCTGCCCTGTCAATGACACCAGTTGTAAAGTTAACAAAGCGAGCAACAACGTGCTTAATGGCCGAGAGCGGGGCCACTTCACAAAAACACTTAACCTAAGAGCAGCAGAGGGATGGGAGGGGTAATTGGAAAGTCTTAACAACATCCTCCCAATCTACTTAGCACCCCGCAACTGATCAAGACGCTAAAAAGCACCACCATTAAAGTCAAATTAGGTTTGTTTCAAAGAGAATGCAAAGAGAAGGATAAATATAGGCTGGATAGATGTCAATTAAATACAGCTATTCCTGCAAACACAAGTGAGGTAACCAGTGACAATACCTTAATTATCATTATTACAATGTATTCCACCTTCAAGACACTCAAAGCACTTTACTAGGCAATGTCTGTGAAGTATCTTGCCTAAGGACACAACTGCATTTCCTCTTAGCGCCCCACTATGGCACCTGGTGTTCCTGCAGTCTCCCATCCAAGTACTGACCAGGCCTGTCCTGCTTAGCTTCTGAAAGCTGATAAGATTGGGCAGTGGCTAAGCAGGAATGGCCAAAACATTGGATAAATTAACAAAGAACACTTTTTTGTTGAGCAACACATGAACTTAATGACGTGTAATACAATCCATGTATTTTTTGTTTGTGCTAAACACAAGCAAAGAAAACTCAAATGTCTGCTGTCTTCTAGAATGTCTCTGTGGAAATGGAATAAAAATGGTGTGCCAGGCTTCAAACGACGGTATCATAGCAGAGTAAACACACTCAGGCATTTGGCCAACAAAAGTAAGCCATGTCTGTCACATTAAGTGGCACACCAACCCAAACAACAAAATAGTGGGCTCCTTTTCCATGGATGTGTCATTCAGAAACATGTAGGCACATATTAGTGTCAGCCAGCCGGTTCAGGTGACACTGAGAGCTTATTGGATTTGAGGAGTTAACCTTAAAGGAAACTTATAAAGCTGTTACAAATGAGACATATGAATTTCAACTCTACCACTGAGCCACAGAGCGCCCCCTGCACAAACCTTTGGACAACAAAACATATAACACTATACTCATTAACATGCAGAATTTAAAATGAATTCACCACAAAACGATGTTCATAGGAAATAAACACCAATTAGATTTAAGAACATGTTAAAGAGTGCAGAACATTTTAATTGCGTCCCACTCAAGTATCATTAAATTGAATACAATATAATTAATAATTTTGTCTATTAAGTCTGTTTATGTTGTATAAATCTAATTTTCTTATTCAGTATGTTTTACAAATATTAAAATCTGTGCTTTGACTGCTGTTATTTCTTGTGTAAATAGGGAAAAGTCTAAAAGTGGGAAATGCTAACATTTAGTTAACAGCAGCAAGAAAATCCTCGCTTTCATGTTTATTGACTTGGGGATGCGTGAGAGTGGTATTTTTTAGGAAGCAAACATGGCTATGAAGGAATAGCATAAATCTAATGCCAAGTGAAACTGGTCTGTCAAAATCCCAACAGTAGACAATTTTAGTGAATTAGAACTACAGCAATAGCTGCATTTGAATGGAAAGATCAACATTATTTATGTGTTTTATTTAAATGTTTTTCTTATTTGTTTTACGAAGTAGCGTAGCCACAATCGTGTAAATAAGATTCCTCCATGCTGAAGTTTTTGCCTTGTTTGACTTGCACAATAATTGTCTGCAGGGTGTTCTGAAAGGTGACAACACAAATATCAGAAGTGAAAAAAATCGATATCAATATCTTATTTCAATTAAATAATACCAGCCTATTGAATCTTATGACGCAAAATTAAAGCCAGCAGTTGAGCAGACTAAACAGATAATGAATAGCTCCACTTCTTATAACATTTACGTATTTTGGGTTAAGACTAATATTGGCTCTTGCTCACCGGGTCGGCTGTATTCTGCATTCTCCTTGTGGACCATCTCCTTCGCTCTGCCCCCGAAGAGCATTCGCGTAGGGTCATGGTCGAACGCCTGCAGGGTCTCGCTGGAGCTGTAGGACTTCTGAGTGGGGACACGGCAGGGCCCGTCTGCCTCGCCCCGGTCGGCCGAGGAGGTGGTGTAACGCCTCTCCCGCTCCTGCTCTCGCTCGCTGGCTCTCTCTCGCTCTTCCCTCTGGTTCTTTGACAGCGAGCAGAAAGGCCGCTGCTCCCTCACCCGTTCCATACTGCGTGCATGCTGGGTGCCCGACGCTTCACTCTCTCCCTCTGGATTGATTCACGTTGGTTCTCTCGCCGCCGAACGCGAGTCTGTGCTTATGGTCGTGTTTTGGGGCTCACTTTCTCTGCACGCGCTCTACCTAGACACATTGAGACAGGGGAAAGGCAAAAGAAGGAGGTCAGATAACACTAATCCACAGGATTCATCTTCAAAAGCACACACTTATCCCTTTCTCAGAGGCTCACCTCCGCCCCCGCCTCCCCGGCCCTGGAACATCACCCGTGAATTCCTGCCACACATGACTCCCTCTCTTTAAAGATAGGCACGTCCCCATTCAGGCTTGTGTGGTATTCACAATCGAGTTCAGCTGAGTGAGCTGGTGTTAAAAGTTTCAATGTTTAACCGCTGACAAAAGTTAGCAGATTCTTTCTCCTGTAAGTTTGAACTGTCAGGCAGGTGCTTTGCAAGTGGTGCAGTGGTTAAGAGCGTTGCACATGTGTGTCGTGGGTTTGAGTCCAGCCCTCGACATTTGCCGACTGTCTATACCCCCTCTCTCCCCCTTTCACACTACAAATGTCAAATAAAGCCTTTGGGCTCCAAAAAATTATTTTTTAAAAAAATTTAAAAATAAAAAGAGAGAATGGTCAGACTCTTGAAAATGAATTGTTTGGGCTCTTACAAAGAAAATATATAGATTTGTTTCATTATCACAATCAAATTATTTTAAAGAAATTAAAAAGGTTGCATATTAGATAAATATAAAATTAACAAATATTAAAACTTCTAAAACTAATAACAGAAACCACACATTTTTTAATACAATACTTTATAGCAATAAATATTGTTCCGTCAGGTTGGATGTAGGACAATAAAGGTTTTTTATAAAAGTGAAAGAAATGTCAACAACTGAAAACAAAACATTATGCTGTAGTCGACTAAATACATTCTTGACATGCTCTCAATCGATTAGTCAATTAAAATGAAAGTGTTGTGAAACTGACCCCAACTACACTTACAAGACAACGACTGCATGGATGGGAGTTCATGCAAAAACAACAATGTATACAGAAAAGTCATCGAAATACAATGTATTAATGCAGAAAGTAAGATTTTGACTCCGAAATCTTCAGCAAGCTCACTCCATGCCTCCTCATTTTTGCAGTGGTGCCCAATATATACTTTACCATCTAAATAAAATAATTTTGTTGACTATTACAATGTTTTGGTCAACAAAAACACCATCTAAACTACCTCCAACATCATCATCAGCTAGCTATAACAAGCATTAAGACAGACCCAAAAAATCTCAAAGCTAAATTTGTTCTGCACTCATAATTTTTAATCCTCAGCGTTTGTACTTCAAACAACTTACTAAATATGGACAATATGAGTAAAAAACGAGTAATCCACACATAAATATATATATATAGTCTATGGATGGTGTGTCATGTGTTTATTACAACCTATTTTCCGCTGGCTCCGTAAACACTCACAACACTTTGATTTCTCTCTTGGCTGAGCTGTAAGACTAGTGTATCTGAATCCTTTCCTCCCCCAAAAGTTATCTATTGGGTTTCACATCGAGCATCAAAACCTTCCAATGAATCCAGGATGTCGCACAGCGAGATAGCACCGGCCCTGGGGAAACTTCCCAAAAAACTTGAGCTGGTAGATTCGCAGGAAGGATGCAGTGATAATGAAATGTGTGTGCTGTTCTAGGCCTCTTTAACTTATTTGGCCCTGTTCCCTGTGAGTAGCTGGATACCATTTTGTTCCCCCGATGGGCTGAGATGCAATCAGTGCAGAACACTCCTGTAACTCTGACACTCACACTTGTTTACGATGCCACAGGACATCTCAGTTGCATTTCATCGCTCTCCAGAAATGGTAAACATTTGTTACGATTGGCAGATTAATGTATGGGATTAGTGCAAGCGTCAGTCCCAAGAACCTCCTTGTTTGCAATTACGTTTCTTAATGGACTTGTAAAAGGACTGGCCGTTCGAAACTAAGCTAATACTACAAGTCTTCCGCCTATGCTGCTATCCTGCTATAAGAGGCATTAGATTTGTGTCGTCTGTGAGCCCTCCAGTGGCCAGGCTTGTCCCAATAAAGTTTACTCTAAGGACCAAGATGGCATCTTTTTCATAGCACATCAAAGAGTTCTGCTCGAATACAGTGGTAATGCAAGACGACACCAGCAGTAGCAAATGAGCATGCTAGTTTAAATTATGCACAAAAGGTCAGTGAGGCTCTTGGGGCATATTCTCATGTGGTTAAGCAAGGTTTAAAGTTTCAAAGGGGTAAGCACTGCACAAACAAAAGTGTTTCAAGCAGCGAGAATCATGCCTTGATTATGCTCACTCTCCCTTTAGTTACTCCACTGAGAGCAGCCTTGTGTCTACAAAGTGTCATAGACACAAGGCAGTCCAAGTAATGATGTTTAATAAAGGGAGGGGAGAAACCGTTATTTAGAGGGTGTTGTTTCTCTGTCTTACTTTGTGGCATCATCTGCTTCTACGTTTTCTTTATACCTTTGATCGTCAAGCTGATTTGGGACACCCAGTCACCCATGACCACTGAGAAGAACAGTCGACTCTGCAAAATGAGTGTCACCCAAAGGTCCTTTGGCGAGCCACTCAGCCAGTCTAACAGACAGTTCATGATCTACGCCACGAAGCTTCACACTCATTCCAACGACTCCCAGGCTGCAGAACCATAGTCCCCCAGACACACACTGTCCTACACCTCTGCACAGCTCTGAACAAAAAAAAAAACATAAACCATCTGTCTAATACGCGCACAGAAATATGTCCAACTCAACAGTCCCTTCATTGCGGCTGCATGGGTTTCAAGGAAATGAGATTTACTTGTTTCTTGTCAGACATGCGCTTGTTTTTCATCTGAGATGAAAGGGCATGCGTTTCAAGCATTGGAGGTTATGACCAAAGCATGAGCATCCCTTCAAGAAGAATTTCCACAAGTTTCATAGTTAATTAAACAAACAAAACATCATTACATTACACTTTGATACATCAAAATGAAACTTTTTATTATTAATTGTATTAATTTATTTATGTACTTATTAAATGACTGTATATCTTTACAGTAATAGCACAAAATCTGCACACAGTACAGCAACAATATAGTAGAAGTAATGCTTTTGGATATATTCCTTCTGGGAATTCATTCATTAATTAGATATAGGATGAGTCAAAATTCTCACAAGACAAGATGCGAGATTGGGAATAAATTGTGCCATTCAATTAATCATTTTGACCACTAAACAGAATGTCTGTTTTATTTAGAATATATATAGAGAGAGATATAGATATAGATATAGATATAGAGATTATGATATAGGATTAGATAAAGAGTATCGATATAGATATAGATATAGATATAGATATAATGATTTTGTTAGTGCCAATTAAAAACACATGGAAAAAAATCTGACAAGATCGTTCTCCTTTTGGCAATGTTATCTCATGAGGTCTTGTGTCACGAGAGCTTATTATAGGCTGTATGGTCAACAAGGTTTGTCAGAACTAAAAAAAATGCCAGCGTTAAAGCTGTAAAGAGCATAATATGAAAAACGAAAACATACAGAATTCATGATGTATAAGCAGTTAAGGCTACACTCTCACTCAATGGATGGATCCTCCTAAAAATCCTTTTCTATCAGCTCAAATGCCTGGTGATCAACATTTTCTGCACTCTCTTCAGCAAATTCAAATTGCTTCCTGAAAAGTACTTGGAACAATTGCAACTGATAATGACAATAGCCTTCACTAACAACAGAAAAAACAGCAGCCTGACAAATCTGGCACAAAGTACTGGCTCACACCAAGCTTACAAAGCAGAGGTAGGCGCTGCAGACCAGAATGCTGAAACGGCAACTCTGCTCTAAGCCTTTGTCAGGTAATTATATTTCCATAGGGCTTCTGTAAATACGGTCTGGGATCTCTCCGTCAGTGACCTCTGTAAATAACAGTAATAAAGAGCGCACTCGTGTCCCTCCAAGACATCCCCACCTGTCACCAAACAGTAGCCAGGCCTGCCATCACCTTAGAGGAGCACCTATGTGTCTATTGAGGTCTTTCACTAGCAATTATTTTGCTAATTGATTAATCTAGCATTTATTCTTTCAATTAATTGATTCTTTGTTTAGAAGCGCAAATGGGAATATCAGATATTTACAGACAAAATTGGTTGTTGATCAAAAACACTAATTGTACATGTGGTTTTTTTTGTTGTTGTTGAAATTCTAAATTCAATAAACCTTTTCTCTCAGCACAATGTGTGATTTCGAATCTACTTATATAGTCCATATAATAATAATAATCATACAATTAATCAATTCACTTTTCACTTTACCTTATAGAAATTATTTTGAATACATTTGCATTGGCATTTGTCAGATTATTTATAGATTATTATATTTTACTTGATGGAAAATGCAAACAAGGAAACAATTGTAGCAACAGACACATCAGAGCAATAGTGTTTCCTACAGGTTTCTACTAAGACTGTGAGACAGGTAAGCCTTATTTGAATTATTTTATTTAACAGCAATTCTGGAATAAAAAAGTAACTTTTTGTTTCTACGATTAAAAAAGACTGATTCGATTATTTTTATATATTTATGGAAATACAACAAGCAAAAAGTCTAATTTGTTTTTGTTTACCATAGTCTCCTCTTTTAATGTAAAAACCTGTGCTTTGTTGTAATGGCAAGTGACTAGCTGGAATGAATGGAACAAGCCTACGTCGAATAAAAAAAAATTAAAACACTAAAATAGGAAAATAAATATAAGTGGTGACATTTTTACAGTGATCCCAGTGATGCTGCCGACTGGTTTTTTGCAGTTCTCAAGAAGGAGACGGCCATAACATGAAGGATTACTAATACAAGAGCAAATTAAATTAAACATTTGATTAGAAAAACAAATCGAAATGTGTCTTAAAGTTCACAAATATCCATTTGCCTGGTATGCTTCCTTTAAGTACCCCCATCTCCACCGTGTTCCCCCCTTCCACTCGTCTTCTTGTTGGCTATTTGCCGAAGCACGGATCAGGCGGCTCTCAGCCACAGGGAGCAGTGAGAGTGGCTGATGGAGCCGGTGCAGATCAGCGGCTGCTCCCTTTAACACAGCCGGCACCTCCAACAATAGCCCCCTCTGACAGCTTTGCATAATTCATCCTGGCCGGTCTCTCCCATTCCTTCTTGATGCTCTCCACTGCCTCTACGCTTTTACTTTGTTATAAAAGTACTGACATGTCATAGGATACCTTGTAATATATAAATTATAGCAACATATCATTATTTTAGCAGAATAGTAACCTGTATTTCATATGATATTGTGAGGTCAATATAAATACGTGTGAATATAATAATAATGACACGAAAAAAATTAAATATAAATTATTTATTTGTAACCTATACATACAAACAATACCTAAATGTTTTATCTGGCTGTTTTGTATTTTTTTCCTGTAATTAACTATAATAATAATAAATAATTAATAATTATTATGTTATTCATTATTATTTAATTTATTATATATTAATCTTATTTACAAACAATGAAAGTATAAAGAAAATTAAAGAACTTGGTATTCTCTCATAAACATGCGAGACTCAAAAGAGGTGTTGCTGTCACTCCAGGTCTGGAGTCGAGCCTTTTAATCGTGAATAATCGTGTTCTAAAAAAATAATCTCCAAAATAATTATTAATGCTAAAAATGTATTCATTTATTATGCTAAAGTCTAACAAATATTGCTAAAGGAGCACTTCCTGCTTCGCGGAAATAAAACTCTGTTTTAACAAAAGATTCTGTACTGGGGCAAAACAAATATACTTTATTACATGCAAAAATTGGTGTACCTTCCCTTTAAATTATTGTTTCAAGATATTTATGAGGAATAATATTACTCCAAACAGCCAAATATGTTATTGCTTAATTTAATTAAAATGAAATTATAAACAAGATACAACTAATAGATATCTTAAAGCAAATCAAATAATCCAGGTTTAATACTTCAATAAATATCTAAACTCCCAAGTGACTCCAAATATGGTGTTAAGAGTTTTGCTGTCAAAGTAATGAACAGAAGGAATATATTGACAAGCATAAATTCATAACTAACGGAAAAGAAAAGCATTGAAGAATCCCTGTATACCTCTATTAAATTAAGACTATTTAATTGGACAATCTTGATGAACAGAAATTCTGAAAAGCATGTAATTTTGCTGATAAAATGAATAAATCTGCAGGTTTCATAACCAAATTTGAGCCAAATCTTCCTCTCCTTTTCCAGTTCCCCCAGCGGCAGTTGGAATAACAGAGAGGAGGGAGACGCAGGGCTGCGTTCCATCAGATACTGCCCGTTTTCTCCCTGTCACCAGTGTATTCCACAGACACACGAGTGTTTGTCTACAGCATGATGCCCAGACTCACAATCCTGGATGCCATCTGAACCAGATTGTGTCCCTTCTTTATCTCCAGCTGCAACGACCAAGTGTGAAACCATTAGCTAAAAATACACGACGTCCTACAAAGATAAGAGAGAAGTAACTCGCATTAAGCATTGTCTCTAATCATATTCAAATACTGATTTTGACTGTCTATTATAAATCAAGACACATGTTTTAATGAAGAATTGACTCAAATTATATTATTTAACGACTGTTAACCATACTATGAAAATGTACTTTACCACAAAAAAATCATATCATATATCAGCTGATCGCCATATAACTGGATTTTGCGCTTGTCACATTTACAAAGATTACATTTAGCAAACGAGCCAATATTTTATAATGTTTGCTTTAAATGATCTTCTTGCTGAGTGAGTGCACCCGTGTACATTGTGTGTAGCGAATAACTATCAACTCGTTCGAAGGCCTAATACAACGTCTGTAAAATGAAAAGATAACTGCATCAACAATGCCACCAGAACAAAAACAACCACACTTATTTACTAGTCAACAAAGTGAGAGAAAAAAAAAAAAAGGTTTACTTATTGGCAGTAAATTGTTGAGTATATTACTTTTTCTACAGAACTGGATGCGCATTATGCAAATAGAACTTTACTTGTGATGTAAGATTACAGTGAACATAAAGTAGAATTACAAATGTTACATTACACATACATTAGAAACTCAATAATACAATAAAACCTCTATGCTATACATGAAAAAGAGGAAAGCGCATCTATCTGAAAAGAGTTGGCTGGATGATAGAGCAACACACACAACAGTATTGCCAATCCTATAAGTACACTTAAACTTGGCTTTTAAATAATTGCATACTTCAGAATTTGTTTTTGCACAAACACTTTTCCAATTTTAAAACAAGAACAATTTTACCAAGAAGGCAATACCAATGAAGGGAACTAGTTGTACACGGCGCATACACCAAATCACAATTGTTTACCTGGTCTCTCACTTTAACAACACCTGTGTATCTATATTGGTCAGATAGTTGCTGCCCTCAGATGATTAAACCCCACTCTGTACTAAGTGTCTGGTCCTGACGTATGCCGCAGAATGTGCACAAGTGGGCTAAGTGATGCAAATCTCTGATAGAGCCACTTCAGATTATCCTCTGCACGTGGCGCTCCAATCTCCATCCCTCATCGTCACAGCACATTTAGTCAAACAAAGTCAGTGTGCGCGCAAAAAACAAATGCAGGAAGCTCAGCCCACATCTGTTTCACTGCCAAGCTTTCATGTGTTCTTGTGCAATAGCAAAAATGCATTTCTCTCCTGAATACAACATAAAAAGGTTGAGCAGGGAAGTTTACAAATCACCCAAATGACCCTTCACTGCAAGCACAACGAGTTATAAAAGCATTGAATCTTCAGAGGGGGAATGAAAACACAGCCAATGCTTTTTATTTATTTATTTGTCAATGTACATTTGGTATGCAACAAAAAAATTCCGTTATCTCTGCATTATCTGAAATGGCAATAGGTTTTTTACAGCCTTAGTTACAGCTTTCATCTGTATCCCAGACTACTACTACTGGCGCTCGCGCCCATAAAACTCCCAATTACACTAGACAGTCTTAACTCAGTGGAAGCTGTTTGCTCAAATTGGAATCACAACTGTGTTATTTTACACTGGGGTGTGTGAGGAAGTAATACTTGTTGTACTTTATGTATAGTCTTTTAATTGAGAGTTTTGCAATCAGAATCAACAACTGTCACCTAGTGCTTACTCAGAATGAATGCTCCACACTGAACAAAAAATAAAATCAAACTGCGCAGACCTTTAGCAATTTACAGACAAATCTGTGATCAACCCATTGTTATGGAAATTAATTAAACCATAGCAATGGCACAGCTGCATTGTGATGAAGATAAAGAGCAATCGTGGCCCACTGCAGGTGAATGGGATTCTCATCAGGTACATCCTCAACTCATTGGCTACATTAGACGGTTAAAATGACACAATTTAAGTTCAAAAGGGAAGCTTTTACTTAACAAATGTGGATTCTGACTAAAATAAATTGAATTGAATTGACTTGTGCTAATGACGTTGTAATCTGCTCACTTTATTGTTCCACTAGTGTAAAGTGTCTGTCAACAAAGCAAACAGAGAGGATGATCCTAAAATGCTGACATTGAGTGTCATTCAAATGCATTTCACTATACTGTTCAACAAACCAGCCCTTCAATATTTTCTGCACATGCAGAGATGCAATATCCACAGCAATCATAGCAGCCACAGGGCTATGGAGACTGTCATTGCAATCCCATTGCAGAATCAGTGCCACACTGCTGCCAAGAAGAACAAAAACAATCACAAATGAGTACTAGTTCTATTTAATACAACGTTATCTACCAATTTAAAGAGAGAAGAATAATTCTAAATATGTGAACCTAATTTCAGCCAAACAGTTAAGGAAGGAAAAAGAAGAAAATAGCCCACTAAACAAGGTGCATAAAGCATCACGATGGGTTTACCAATTGATACCGTACATCATTTCACAAGAGTTACCAGGGCTGCTTTTATAATAGTGTTTGAAGAAACGGAACATCAAAGCAAACATATATATATATATATTTTATATATAAAATATATATAATAATGTATCCCCTTTGCTTTTTCTTTTGGCACATAGCAATAGTGCATAGAGAAAATAGTTGGTTTTATTCTCCAGTTGTCAGCGTTTCTACGTATCTAAAGGTATGTAGGTCATGATGGCACACTAACTGAATACTGAGAGACTGCAGGTCTTATTAAAGAAACATCAATCCTAAATTCAACACTGCACACTCTTCTGCTTGACGGAGTCCAAGTGGAGAGTGCACCTATAGTGTTTAGTTGTGACCAATTTGTCAGAGCACCACAGAGTCACCTGCTGATCGCATTGATTTGGATGAGCCAATTTTACATTCTCCAGCCTGACCTGGTATTCAATATTTTTTTCCTCATCTGACAATAACAGCGAGGAAAAGTGTTGCTGACTAGCTTCCCACAAGAACTGGAGCATTGGCCTCTTCGTTACAACCCTGTGGCCCCCAGTATCAGAGGTTGCGTCAACTGAATTATTGAGGCCGTCAAGCAGGTCCATCGACAAGCATAGCTGACGCTCTGCTCCCCACTGGGCTGTCTACAGGCCACAAAAGAGCTGACCTGAGGCACATGGCAGGTCCAAGCCATTCTCCGAATCCATCAAGCTCCATTTTGCTTTTGTGAGCTTTTAACAAGACAGCAAGAGCAGACATCAATTTAATGTACGTATAACTCTCCCTTTGCAACAGTTTTATCATTTTGTAGATGCATTTAAAAATTAAACAATATTGTATAAATGCAGGAAGGTTTTGTGAAAGTACCTAATACAGATAATAACTGTTCAAATTGCGTGTTGCCTATATGAAATATGCTTTGTTTTAGACAGAGTTGATTATCCCTATCTTTTCGGACATTGGCTTCACAGCCAATGCCTCCCTGTTCTGTTCTCACCATGACAAAACGTACATGTCTATTTAACTTTCCCCACGAGGCAAAGCTTGTAGGAAAACTTGTACAGCTCCAGAGTCTGGCCCACTCCCCAATCTTGCCACATGGTCATGACCCAGAAAGTCCAGTGGAGCATTCAGGGTCATAAATGTTAATCTGTGGGTTACAACGGAGAGAAGTGGTGCTGTTCTCCTAGCCGAACCAGCAGGACAGAACCCTGTGGAGAATGGCAGGTGGCTTTCATCTGAACACGCTTTAACTACAGCGACACACACACAAAATAACCTCTGCTAGCAGTTCAACGTAACTACTTTTGGTTGTAGCTTTTGGTTTGAAAGCATGGACTTTTTAGAATTTAAACACGTAAATTTGCAGAAGGATACATTTCCAAATACATTAGAAATGCTATGCAAGTTTTCTAGTTGATGGTCCTTCACCTGATTGTTCTTGTTTTGCCTGGAAGGTTCCAGAGTGTAATATAAACTTGTCTATCTTTCATTTATCTAGTTAAAGGAGTTTTTATTGCCTCAAAAGTACTTGGTTGCATGTTGTACTAAAATACGGGTGCTGCTCATGAAATTAATACACAAATCTATATAAACCAATCTTCATCTCTGTTTATATAACAAACCTATTGAATCAAGATGAGGTTATTTAGTAGGATATCATACAGCTATGGCCAACTGAGTCTATATAATAAATAGACTTAAAAAAAAAAATAATTAAAAAAGTGCATGAAATTATCCGTATTTTAATTTTTTTCTCGTCTCATGAACAAGATTTTTGTCTTTTTCATTGTAGTGGATTAAAGCATTTAATTAAATGTAATCTAACTGAAAATACTGCTGTAATTTGATTCTTTAATAAACCATGTAACTTGGATGGATGTGATACTGGCGTGACCACAGTGGGCACGTCTGAAGTTACTGAAAGTGGTCCAAGGGACCGCTCAGGGAGTTTGTGTGTTTGCTCAGACACATGAAGAATTAGAGGGCATTTGTTGTAACCACATTTGCTCGACCCACATTGGTCTGTGAATGAGTGAGGTGCTATGGAAAATATTTATCATCTTAAAAATGGACTGTCAGTAAAAGTAGCCTACATAAACCCAACTTTAAAACTATTGAGCCTGACCTAAATTTCACAATCATATTATTATTTTAAAATATTGATAACATTATTAAATATCGTGTCAGATATATCGGTAATCTGTACCTGTAGCCCACTATATTGGTAGAGGCCCCAAACGATCCACATCGGTCAGGAAATAAACGTATGCTCCACACACCACATCAGGTCATGTACAATGTAGCAGCCATAACTGTGCTTTTTTCACATTCTCTAGGGAACAATTCTTTTCTAATTTCCATCAAGTTCAATCCAAATTCCACCGCAGAGGGTGAAACAGAGTCTATCATCAACATTTCCTGCATCATACAATATTTCTAAAGGGAAAATAGGGAAACACAGCAACCTAAAGAGATGACATGTATTCTGTCCAAACTGGATCAAACCTTAGTTTGCTCGTTGTACTTAAAATAATATATACAAAAAAATAATGATAAAATATTGACATTCTTAAGAAATCAGTAGTGTCAAACAAGTGGAAAATTATCATGTGAGTTTTTTTTCCACGTGAGTTTTCGTTTGGCTAGGACATAAAAGGGTTAACACTGGTAAGTTGCACTTCTAGAGAAGCCGTAGTTCTAAAAAGCAGTGCTATAATGACAGACTTTTTTTTTAATTAAACTGCACAATTTATCATAATTATTATCCTTATTCTGATTATTTTTATTATTATTAGAATAAATGATGTCAAAATCTTTATGTTTCTCGTGGAACCAATTGCGTGTCTTGTTTCGTGGGGATTGTGTTTTGTTCCACCACTTGCTTCAGAAATTTAATTCGTAAGACAAAAACCTTCTGTTTGCCATGCCCCACTGTACTTCCGTAAGCTTTTTCCCCTTCTTTATGGCATTTTTTTTCTTTAGCGCCGCATACAATGTAGTTAAGGACCCCGAAGGTAATGCATCACGCGCTGTCACTAAATATCCCTTCTCTAAGCACATTTCAAGAGCACGCATTCCGCTCCCCCCAAAACCTAGGGTGACTTTCACCAAGAATTTGGCATTGGGCAGAAATAAATGTCTTTTTGTTTGTTTTTTATTGAATGTTCAGCTTGTATCATATCAAATCCTTTTTATCGCATAATCATGACTGTACAAATCGTTGTTCTTTGTCGCATCTTTACATTTTAAAGACCTTCAAAGCTTCATGGGCCATGGCGAGGCTTAAGTTTCCACACAAGACTATTTATCATGATGTCTGCCAGTACTCGAGGGAGCCGAGGGAAAATGTAATGCAGGTCAGAGACGCGGGAGTGTGTCGACAATGGCTATGTAGGATTGTGTGCGCGTGTGTAGGTGTGTGTACGTGCTAATAGTAACAGATTAGAGGGCAGCAATTATGTAAAGCAAATATGACACGGGAGCCGTCCGCCGAGCCGTGGGAACTGTGCGGAGTTTGTCGGGCTGGATTAACCTTCACATGTTTGCCTGGACCACTCTGTTTTCCATATCAAATGTTACAATTTATAAGGTCGCTGACGGCCACAGTAGAGTAATAAGCTCATATATTTTAGTGCATCTCTCAGAGCTTTGGAGCAAGTCGTTTTGAAATGAGAAGAGGAGTCATTATGATTGTGTTCAAGGCCACTGATCCCTAAAGGAAACATGTCATTATTAAAATCTCTGCAGGAATAGCAAAAGGCGAAAGTACTTAAAGGTAGAATTATAGAATTATAGAATTATATTGTTGAGCATAAAGTCTTACTAATATTCAGAATGATTTAACTATTTTAAGGCAAAGAATGTCAGTAGTAAATAACAAACCGTGCAAAAAATGCTTGAAACTATTGTCACAGATATTGAGCAGTCTGGTTTGATAAACAAGAAAAAAGTCACAGAGCCCCAGAATGAATACTAAAGTACACCTTTTCAGGATACCACTGTTCAAATGTGTCGACAGGCCATTATTCACCAGAGAACTGTTATCACAGGGTTTTGTCCACTAAAAAACATCACATTTAACCAAAAATGTGGAGCAGTCACTCAGAGCTATACAAGAACAGTTATGTCAGTCTCAGTGGTATACATGCAAGTTTAATAGAATCACATTTGCCATTGCTCTTGTCAAGTGTCACCCGAGCAACCAATCCCACACTGTCATCAGTTTTTTACACCGAATGCCCTTCCTATTACACCGCAAATTAGATTTGACCCCCATGGTTCAAGGGCATAATTACTGAATAATTTGCAATACATTTAAGGATATAATTTAACCTGATTACTGAACTTCCTCTCCAGAACCGGAACAATAAATACTTTAAATATTGTTTTTGTTGAAGTTATTTCTATCCAGTGATAAGATTTATATAAAGATTAGGTAATTAGCCACCCTGATTTTCAACACTTGATTTCACCAGACTTGAACATGTGATTCTGTAATTTGATATCATCACTGAAGCCAAGCTTTGCAAGCACAGTATAGTCAAAGCCATGTGGCATTAACATTATCATCATAGGACAATATAAATGTAGTGTATAATAGGCAACACCCAGCGTTAGGTCTGGAACTCAAAATTACAAATAACATATTTTTGAGTTTGCTTGAATGTCTGTTGTTAACTGAAGCATTGTTGTTGAGTTTTAGCAGCCCTGTGAGGAAACTGTTGTGATTTGTATTCTACAAAAATACATTGAATTGAATTGAAGTGAATGGGCAGTTCACTGAAAAGTCCTCAGAAGAAATCTTAAGGATCAATATTAGTGAAATATTAGTGAGTTATAACGACATAAAATACACTTTCCAGCAAAAACATTTTTCGTTTCGATTAATTGTTGCTATACGTGGAGGACACAACTCTGACATTACTTCAGTTCTCCTCAGACAGAATATGAAAGAGACAATGGACTCAACTTCTCCAGTTCCTCAAAGCACTCAGGGCCAAATGCATGAATCAATTTATGCAGACAGATAGACTTGTCCTTCTGGGCTATCATATGGACATTGTGTGCGTATTTGCAGAGTGTCTGTAGCCTGGGCGATGATGTGACACTGAAATCCTATCGCTCTTGTCTTCAACTTAAGCCACTGACACAAGTCGAATGTGTTAGGAGATTTAATTCATAAAAAGCAGTCAATGCTGAATTTTCAATCTGGCAATTTCAGCAGAATTCAAATAACATTGCAGGTACACATCTATCTTGAAGTTGTCATAATTTAACTTCATACTGATGTCATTATACTGAATTAAAATAAAGATGCCCCCATGTGCCACTGAGCTTCAGTACAGCTGTAAAGAAGCTTTCACTTAAAAGTGGCTGGTCTGTCATGTACCATGACCGTAAAGAAAATGGGTGATAAACGCACAACACTGTAAGTGTTATTTTCACAATGTGGACTAAATCCATGCCAGTACCTTTTGGAGATAATGTCCTGATGAGGTGAGAGGTGATGCACGCTGAGGAAGGTTAAATTCCCACACTCACAGGAGGTAAATGAGAATAACATGCGCAAAGGTGAGCTCACTGGAAATGACCTGTAACAATAAAACAAGATAGATCTGAATACAAACTAAAATGGTGTAAAACGATGTCTAATCAAAATCGTTGCACTTGAAGTGAAACAGCCAAACTCCTAATGTCTCGCAGCACAAACACGCTTCAGTCTTGTACTTACATAGCCCAGTCTTATGGTTATAAAACGTGTTTTCACTTGCGCATTGAAATTTCAGAAGAAAGCATGGCATGAAAAAAAAAATCATTAAATAAATAAATAAAGTAAATTGAAGTGTATTGCCATTCTCTGTCCTAAAGAGAATGACAGAATACGCTTGACGTGACACTGGATGCGCATGGAGCAACGATATGCACCACATTTTACACACCGCGACCCCATGTCCTCAAAGTACGAGCTAAAATATATGGATGCATAATGTGAGTAAATATAATTTAATCCAAACACCGACCTGCGCGAAACTGTCGCTGTCTTATCCGAGGCAGCGGACATAAACTTCCAGCAGTGCGCGTATCCAAACTTGTGCTCACGATCACCGTGGTGTTCGGCGCAATTAGTCCGGAGAGTTTTAAGAAAATATCCAAAGACAGACCCAAAATCCGGACGTGTTCTCCAGCTGCTTGTTCCGCGTCGCGCTCAAAACCGACCCAGTGCTCCGGTGCGAATACATCCAACGCTGCTGCAGCAGTCAGTGGTCCGTGCGTGGAGGTAAAACTGTGGTGCTGTCTGCTGGATGTGCGCTTCAAACTGAGTCTGGAAGGACGCAGCGACTACAGCCGCTCTGCCTCTGCTGCGCTGCTCCTCTTTTGTCCGAGCTGCGCTTGTGAGAGCAGATACTGCGCATCCCGCGGCTCCGCTCAGCGTCTCCTCTGGTCTGTCTCTGGTCTGTCTCTGGTCTGTCTCTGGTCTGTCTCTGGTCTGTCTCTGGTCTGTCTCTGGTCTGTCTCTGGTCTGTCTCTGGTCTGTCTCTGGTCTGTGCCTATCAGCTCCGTGCCCTGGGCCGAGAAGAAGAGGCAAAGAATGAGTCCGACCTGGCGCCGGTGAGCAACATGTCACCACCACCGCGCAGGCATCATTATCTATAGCCCCAGTAAACCTACTCCCTCTCCAGCTTTGACTTTTGCCTTTTAAACTCCAGCCACAACAATACGGAACAAGTTAGAACTCATCTACACCCACAGCATGGCAAACTGGTTCAAGTCAGTAGTTCCTTTATCAAACCTCGTAATATTAGAAGTTTGCTAAAGCTCGGCTCACTCAGCGAACATGAAAAAAGTTATTTCGACGGATAAACGGGTACTATTTTTGAGGAAAATGTACTGAACTAAATAACCTGCTCAGCACTCATTTCATTTAGCTATTTACATGCTGAATAGCTCGACCAGCTCACGAGATTAGCCATTTAGCTAATTTATGACAAATGGCTAGGCCCTCCTCTGAAATGCCCTTGGCTGTTGCAGTAATACAGAAATAACGTTAAATACTAATAATTTACTCTCCACAGTAAATAATTAAGCTAGTGAAATATAATTTTACCACAAATAAGCAGACTGGAGTCCACCGTGTTCACTGTTCTCATACAAAGTGACCGTCGCCATGATGGTACTTCCAGCACCGGTGTTTTCCCGCTTCATATTTCTTCACGGCTGGTTGTGGTCACGTGACGAGCTGTTGCGTTGAAAACCAAATGAATGGTTCGTTTTGTTTTGTTTTGGATTCATCAGAAACCTTTGGGTGCCCTTGCGAACATCTGAACCTAAAAATACCTACCATTGTATTATTATTATTATTATTATTATTATTATTATTATTATTATTATTATTATTATTTAATATTATTTAATATCGCAAAATTGTGTAATAATAATACAAAAATCATGTCACAACATTGGCACTTCATTATGTAGCCTAATTAAAAATGTTTTCATTGATGGATTCCCAGTAATTTTGGACTGGGGCCAGCTCATTGCGGGGTTAACACAGAGACATAAGCACACAAATATATATGTATATATATAGTATGTTGTGCGTGCATCAACTGTGATGTGTTGGTGTGTATATAGATACATTATATTATATATTATGTGTGTGTGTGTGTGTGTGTGTGTGTATATATATATATATATATATATATATATATATATATATATAAATATGGAAACTGGACTGCATATTTATTCATTCCCAGTTGCCATGCTATTTCCATCCTGTTACTATGACATAGAATTGCCTTTCAGGAAAAAAGTTTAACCCAGGCTTTTTGTAATGTAATATTCTCATTATGTATTAACTGTGGTTTAGAACATAGTGTGGCAAATGTGGTTTTATTACATGGCCTGATCATTTTATTACATTTGTAATTATTATTACATAATGCGGCAGTACTACATAATGTTGTTGTACACCCCATACTAATATTTAGTTCATTTACTTTTTCAGGGAGAAAAAAAGACCATAAACAATTGAATGTGTATTCTTTATTTGCCAGCAGGTCCATCAACATGTTGAGGCCCGGGGCATGAATGCTCACCTCACATGGGCTCCCTTCGAGCAGAAAATAAGAAGAGGCTTCAATTCTGAGCCTCTGGGCACATTTACAGTTGTACTTGTTAGGTCCCGGTTTGAACCCAGTTTGAATCCAGTTTAATTCTGATGTTGACTTAATTTGGTCCTGTTTTAGTCCTGGTGTAACCCTGTTCTTATCCATGTTTATTTCAAGATTTAGTCCTAGTCTTAGTAAATGTTTTAAACCTTAAGACTAAGGGGCTTGGGGCAACATATCCCTTTACCCTTCTTTGTCAATTCCCTAACCACCCAAAAACATTATTATTTGTTTTTTGTTTGTTTATTTGTGTGAGTTTTTTTTATTTATGTATGTGCCCACATTAACCTAATTTAGTAAGATTCATTTCAATTAACAATGTTCTCGACATTTATTAAGTGTATTTTGTTGTTTTCAGTGGGTGGGATAAGATGACTGGAGGTTGATTTATACCAGACGTGCCTAATGCGTTCAAAGTAATTGTGGCTTAGTTTGAGACAGGCAGAAAATGACCCGGAGACAAATGTACTTATAGAGCCTAATCAAGTTTTCACACTTAACGGCTCCGACAAACTTGTATTAGGCTAATTAAGTTATAAAAGGCCAGCCAAGGACAGTTTTGCATTGACCTACACTGATATAATGCTACATGGCTTCTGGAATAACCGGATGACAATTTTAGAATTTTATCTACAAAGAGCAAAGAAGATTTCATCAGGATGCAACTGAGCCCTAGCTATTTCACGGATATTTTGAATAGGCCTAAACGTCTCTGCGTCCCTCCTATTGTTTTTCTAACAGTTTAATTAACAGCTCCAATAACCTAGTGGCGATTCTTCTGCAAGAAATAACACATTTATTTTAGCTGCATCTGTTATTCTCATCCTTTTGTCAGAGTGAAGGTGAGAATCTAACAGGATTGCAAAATGCTGCCAAATGTATGAGAGTTTGTATAACAGGGCCATAAACGACACCATAAGAACTAAACATGATATGGTATTCTATACACCATTGGCCTTGTAATCTTCAAACAATTGTACATTAATTTAGTGAGCTGTTCAGATGTGATTTGGCATTAACTGAGACAAACATGAAACTGGAGTTATAGTAAACAGGCTAACATACAAAATCTTGAATAGCAATCTGGTCATTTTAGGATTATTAAAAACAAAAACAAAAGCAAAAAATATATTTATTTTTAAGCTGTTTTAGCTTACCAACCTTGACAATTATTGAAAAAAATAAAATAAAGTATAAAAGATTTTGTTTTATTTTTTCATTTTCTGTATTTCCATTATAATATATATCCAGTCCTTGATTGTAGGTGCTGCTTGTTTCATCCTTTTTTTTAAAGCATTTTTATGGCCTTTTTCCCTTCCAAAAGTACACTCCAAAGATATCCATTTATTGTGTCCATGGCAAGAGTTCTAAGTCCCAAATACATTCTGAAATCAAATGGAATGGCAATGTTAACACCAGTCTGCAGCTCTTTGTTGATTTCAGTCCAATATTTTGGAGCAACAGGACAGTGTCAAACAACATGGAAATGGTGGGCCTCCTGGCAACCAGTTTCTCCAACAATCAGCATTTCCTTGTGAATAATTGTAGAAAAATGTTAGTCATCTGGACACTTTGACATGGTGGTATGAAAAAACATTGTTAATAGTTTTAATAGTGATAATAATCATAGATATATGTTGCACTTCTTTGGACACTCAAATATGCTTTATACTGCGTTATCCATTCACTCCATACAGCTGCCTTGGAGTAGACTAACTGCTGTCAATCGGCGTTATCGACCCCTCCAACCATCACCGATCACTTACGCACACACTAGTTACATACTTTCATGCATCAAGTGTATTATCTCTATGACAAATAAAATATGAAAGTATAAACCCTTGCCATGTTCTAAATTGCACAATTCTCATTAAACCAAACAAAAACTTCAATATAAGATTAATTAAAAACTCTGTAATCCCTGAGGCAAAGGAACAGAGGAATCCAACAATAGTGGTTCTAGATCACAGAGCGCTATGGATTGGCCCCAGCTCACCACGGGGGGCCCCACAGTGCAGTTCTGACGGGGCACTTTTCAAAATCCCCCAGTTTGAATTTAGCCTGCGTCCGACCACATGCAGGGATGAAGTTATCAGTGAGGACAAGCCTTTCTCCCAGCCAGCTGCAGCCTTGGAACGCTCAGATTCTTCTACTATAGCCCGGCACATCAAAAACATGCCTCCATCAAAAGGTATTATCTGCATGAAAGGCCAATGCTCAACAATCTAACAGCAATTCTGCAATCTTCTGTCAAGGGCGCAGAAGAAGAGCGGAAAGAAGGAAGAAAGAAGACTCCACCTTACAGAGCAAGAACAAAAAACACCGTGACATTTACCCATACTTTTATATGGTACTTTTTAAATAGACTATTGTTAAAAGGTTTGTTACTTGAGTGAACAGGGCAGAGCATTATCAGAATCAGAAAGAGTATATTGCCATTGTCAATGAACAAAATTCACAAACATAGGAACTTATCTCGGCATTAAGGTGCAAAAAATGTATGACCGAAAAATAATATATTACATGTTATTCATTATGAATATAACATTAATCAGATACTATTTGTGTCAATGAGATTCAAGTTTTTTTTTTAATGTTAATCGACTGTTGCATTAAATTAAAAGTGCTGAAATATAACTTATATCCAGCTTTTTGTGGAAATTGCATTGGAACATTATTCAAGCTTGTTGGCAGCATTATTATTTTTCAGTGGGTTTTTTTTGCCACAAAGCATCAAAACCACAGTTTCAATTGTGTTGTTTAGAGATTATAACCGACTCTTTTTTTTTTCTTCAATAACGTACATCATGCGTTTTCTGTTTTAAAAGTTATGAGATCTATACATTTGCCCTATCCATTATTACCCATGGCCTACTATATTATATAGGCCTACTTTGTGCTCTTTTTATGTAATATCTTAGTATTATATCGTATTCTATTATATATTTACATAGCATTCCTTTGTAAACTTGAGTAATTGTTATCTAGATTGCACATTCAGCGTTATATTCTTTGGTTTTAATATTTGATTTTGAAGTGTTTTATCTCCTACCTCATGAAAAAAATGTCAGACATTGTATTTGAATGAACTTTCTTTGCTGGTTCTTCATTGTACATTTTCACCATTGGATTAATTATGGAAAATGCTAAATCATTATTCTGTCTAAAACCTGTCAACCCTGTTCAGACCTCTACTAAATTCTGTTCTGAAAATGGCTTTTTTTTTTCAGTGCAAATTTCAACTTCTGGAACAGAATCCTAAATTAAAGCATTAAAATGCAAATCTAACATGTAAAAAAAAAAATGCTAAATACAGATTGCCAATACAGATTTTTCCAAATTTGTTCATTCCTCCTTTTGTATGTCTTTTGATTAATCATGTTGGAACAATACTACAATGTTTTTAACAGCACTCACCTTTATTGCTCTACTAATTTGTTCCCTTCTCTAATACAGTCTTTGGACTGTGGAAGTTAGTTACTTAGCAACATCTTCACAGGTTTGATTGGAGGAGGGTTTAGGGTTTGCAGCAGTAGAGGCTGTGCTGTGGTGGTTGTGGTGGTGGTGGTTACTAAAACCTCTGAATGCACGCAGCCAACTGTGCCCTCTATTGGAGACCAGTCACTTTGAACTGCATGTTAAAGGCCTGTAAACATCTGGGATGAGAAAAACAGAGGAGGAATAAGAAGATGCATTTATTTTTGCTTTAAAAAACAAAAATGTGCACCAGGCGGGGTGAGTCAGGAGGAAGTCTATTGAAGTTCCTGTAAAAGCTGACCTCATTAGGTTAGTGACTGGAGGGAACGCTTTTAAGTGTTAGGATATATGAACAGAATTATTTGAAGTATTAAACAGATTACAGACAGTGTTTGGTTTGAAAGGTACACTAAGCTGCTTTTCTATTTTCTTTTCTGTTTTTCTAGTTATTCCAGGAATGTTCCACAGTATGACCTTCTCCATGGAGACAAGCAGCTCACCCGGCTTGTTACAGTACAGATTTCTTTAAAAATATTGTTATTATTTTGCAATAAAAACAATAGAATAAATGTAAAATCTTATTATTATTCAATTCCAGGTCTTTTTACTGCATTTAAAATAATAGTAATAATTGAATATTCAAGGCAAAACAATCAAATCTGCAGGAAGACTCTCCACTAGAGAAATTACACAGTTACACAAACATGCCCTTAATGATTAAAAAATACATTTAAGGTTGACTAGTCAAAATATTATTCATATTGTACATTGAGACTTTTTAAATAGATTATAAACCAAATCAATGTTAAATATGGTGACTGAATGCTTCAAGCTAGAGAATATTTCCAAATAGTGTATCATTAATGGCACCTTTGTCTTGTTGTAACAATTATTTTCATATATTTTATAGTTTGTATAGTCCTGATAATGATTATGATGATCAATATACGCTTGTGATTATTATTGACTAGTCGTGTATTGTTGACTAGTTCTGATTAGCTGATTATTAGTAACATTAGTCCTAATGTTATGTTAATTAAATATTGTATAACATTTAATTAAAACTAAATTGAGGGTAAAAAACAGATACAATTTAGATTATTTAGTCCCATATTTCATTTATGTTGATTCATATTTTATACATCTTACATACGTATTGAATAACATTTTATTTTCTAACATTTTGGCTGTTTAAAAGGGAGCAGAAAGCAGTTGAAATCTCAGCGCTAACTGAAGCTAACATAAAAGCCAAGTGTGGCATCATCAAAGACGTGCTGCAGCT
Organism: Chaenogobius annularis; assembly: GCA_015082035.1. NCBI lineage: Eukaryota > Metazoa > Chordata > Actinopteri > Gobiiformes > Gobiidae > Chaenogobius > Chaenogobius annularis. The sequence continues at coordinate 87,430 of BJKM01000732.1, forward strand.
CAACTGTCGGGCCAAAACTCCAAAGTGGGTCACACAACGATGCAGGCCTGTGAGCAGAGCAGGAAACATATTTATGGTTATGGTGGTTGTTTTTGTTCCTCTTTTTTCTAATTTCACAAAATAATAAAACAACAAGAGGTCCACGTTTTCCATCATATAATGAGGGAAGTGGAAAACCGTTCTGTGTTACTCATATACAGCAACAAAATATTGGTATGTCCCATGCTCATTTAGGATGAAATTGTGATAGATACAATTTGACTTACAAACATTATTGTTGCCTTTATTAAAACAAATAAAGCTTATTTTCTTGCTCTCATACATTATATATATATATATATATATATATATATATATATATATATATATATATATATATATATATATATATATAGTTTGTCAGTCAAATTGTATAATTCTTTTCTACCGATTTAATGGGCCATAAAAATATATATATATACACACACTGTATATATGTATGTATGTGTGTATATATATAGGCATATATTCATATGTAGGTATATTTATACATTATATATGTATGTATGTATGTATGTATGTGTATATATATATATGTGTGTGTGTGTGTGTGTGTATGTATGTATGTGTGTTTATATACCAAATATATATATATATATATATATATATATATATATATATATATATATATATATATATATATAATGTATGAGAGCAAGAAAATAAGCTTTATTTGTTTTAATAAAGGCAACACTAAAGTTTGTAAGTCAAATTGTATCATTCATTTTTACCGGTTTAATGGGCCATAAAAAGCACAGCGGTTAGTGTTTGTACAGTAATAGCCTCTAAAACTAAATTGTACCCTTTATTATCTCATTATTATCTGCTTTCTCCATACAATCTTTTTTCAATGCATTTTTTTCATTTGTATGCATGGATATTGTATTGTTCATTTATCTGGCATTTCACAATTATTTATTTATTTTTTGAGAGAAATATGATTATAATTAAAGCTGATGAAATGTTTATTTTCAATTGAATACTGCTGCACTGCTGAAAAAAGGAATCTGAAATAATAATGTTTTTGATGAAAAAAAAAAAACATAATACAAAACAAAAAAGTAAAAAGGCTGCTTCCACTGCACTAAAATAATGCACCATGATTTTAGAAAAGAAGAGAACAAATAAGCACAAATAAAGGCAGGAGAACATGTTTATGGCATTGTCATGAAGAACCTTTATGGATTATGTTTTACCTATTTACATCCTCATTTAACGGACCATAAAATATATTGCAATCATAAAATAATACAAAAGCCTTAGAAGTGTGTGCTTGGAAACTGGAAACAGCCCCGCAGCCTTGTCACCATTACAAACAATTTACCACATAGTCTTGTTTTCGTTTTCTTTATTTCCAGAATAACAAGATGTCATTGACATTCTGAGTACCTCCAGATCTCAACCAGAAACTACACCAGTGCAGTTTCATAGGCTTAATCCAAGAGGCAAAAGTGTGAATGATTAAGTGTGATTCTTAAGGAACAAACATTAACTGCAGAATTTGCTGAATGTCCCTCCTGCTCCTCTCCCCCATTATTTCTATTTTACTGAAATTCTACAGAGAATTTTTAAATAAATATTTACCAAAATAAGGTTGAAATATGTTGTCTGAAAACTTCCAGATAGATAATATTTACGAATAAAGTGTATTATTGATAAACATTTGAAATAGTTTTTAGCCATTTTGATTTCATAATACGTCTGTGATAAAACATTAAGACATGCGTCTATAGAGTCTTTACTGTCCAAAAAACATTTACGATTATCAAAAAACAACAAAGATTATTTTGATAATTGACAAACAAACACAGTGTATGAATTTGAAGACATTACAAGTATTGGTATATTAGTTTAATTCTTGTATCTAAAAACGAGAACTGCTGGAACATCTTTATTTATAACACGCTTTAAAAACAACCAGGTAACAAACTGCTACAATATTAAAATACACCAAATAAAACCGCTTTAAAACTGAAAACAATCAATTAATAAAATCTGAAATAATGTCAATTAGTCTGTGTCAAAGGCAAAAGTGCATTTATGAAGATTGATGATTGACTGAATTAAAAATCAAGTAGCCAGTATAATGTGTAAAGGAAGCTTGTTCGAACAGCTGAAACATATATTTTATTTTTCATCGCAATGACATATATCTTTTGTTTTTTTTGTCTTAATGCACTGTCAAGAGTATGTTTCCAGTGGAGACAAAGCCTTCATGAATCACTCCTGGCAATATCAAACCAGTTGAGTCTCTGACAACTAAAACACAAGTTACAAATTCTACAAATTCTAACAAAATTGGTAGAATTGCCCGAGCTGCGCTTGCGTGGAGGAGTGTGTCCCGGGTCAAACGGAGACTGGGTTTTGTGGAAGTGCGTCTTGTCTTGTGTCTGGGACGGAGTGAATGAACAATAGCGGTGCAGCGTGGATATGTGCGAGGCATTATGGGCACACTGTAAGGGCCACTGCCTTTTGTTACGCCGCCATTGTGCTCCCCAAACTGAGCGGACGTGTAGAAAGGGATTGGGCCCAACTTGTCTTTTCATGTGGAAATGAATGGCTTCCAAACGGGACAAAAACAGCCTTCAGACAGCGTTACACAGTCTGGAGGTTGAGAGGGCACTGGTTTCTGTAAAAAAAATTAAAAAATCCAGTATATGGGAAAGAAAACAAACTTGCAAGGTTTTTAGTGCAGATCTGTTCCAAGTTTGTATAGAATTAAGTATGCAGTTTTTGTACTTACAGGCACAGTATGTAACTTTTAGCCAAAAAACTAGACTAAACAAAAGCATTTTCTTTTTTGAATTTTGGAAGGTTTTATTGCACTAAAAATCTATAAAAGGTTTGCATTGTATGCATCCCCACATACGTATCTCTGTCCCGGAAGAATATATTGTTTTAACTTTCTATTTCGCAGAATTATGCAGGTACCTTACCACCTCTCGATAGTTACATACTGTACTTTATGCCTTTAAGTAAAACTACAGGAGCAAAGAAATTTACTCAACTAAAAGTCAAAGTATCACATATAAAGCTCTACTTAAGTAAAAGTATTTGTTTACATTTTAATTTGAGTATATATACAGACCTTTTAAGATCCCGATCTTAAATCTCAGATCTGTGCTGCTTGGTGTAAAAATCTGGTCATAAGCCAACAAACCTGTTTAAGATTTTAACATCTTTGTTTGGTTTATATGTTTTGTTTATCTCTTTCCAATCGTTGGTCAAATATGCAATAGAAATGTGCACTACAACCAAGAACAAGAACAAGATAAGAAATGAATATTTGTTGACCAGGTTTAGGCAAACCAAGGGTTTTTGTGACTGCTCTAATCTATAGCACGTTGGTGGACATTTAATAACAATATGGTAAGTTACTGGACATTTATAATTTTCTTAATGACACTTTTAAACTGTAATAGAGAAGCGCTTTTTTTAACTCAAACATCAACACACATTTAGACAATCACAAAAAGCCTATAACATCTTTTGAATGGAGTGCTCGCAGTTCCTGAAGTGATGAAAACATTTGCAGTCAATATATTTTTCTTCATATGGAGCTTCATATGCACTGCTAAAATAAATCAAGGTTTTTAATCTTTTTCTTCATCATTGAGATCAAATTAACCAATAATTTGACAAATCAAATGTATAACGCTTTCCCCCCCTCTTTTTTAAAAACAATTTTTTTTTTTAAATGTACAAAACCCAAGTTATTGCATCACCTAAAACAATAAAGTTGTGTGCACAAAATGACAAAAGACTCTTTGTAAACAGAGGAACCTATTTTCCAGTTGACGACACAGAAGTAAGTACAAGCTGTTACCACATTTGCACAATTGACAATTAAATTAACAGGAATGGGTGGAAACTAGGAAAAACAAGTGCAAGTTAACAAGGCAGTCTCTACTCATTTACAAATAACGCTAATAAACATGTACGGTAAGTCCCCTGCCTCCTTCACTTTCCCTCTCGTATATGTAATCTACCATACTGTAGAGTTATAATCACTGGAGGCTCTTTGGAAAGTGTGCCACATAGCCCTGCAGTGCAAACATCTTTAATGAAAGTTTGAGCAAGTGTAGAACTGTTCAGAGAAGCTAAGAGCACTAGTTATTCACTGGTCGGATTCCTTTGGAGCTTTGGCAGAGGGAAAAGGAGGGCAGAGATGGATGAGTGTGCAGGGCCTAAACCTCAGCAGACACTTTGAAACAGAGTGGGAGGGCCCAAGCACTTGTGAGGATGCTCTTAACGCTGTGATTGATCCTAACGGGCTTCAGTAGTTCCATCAGTTACAGGGGGTAATATATGTGCACAATGAGGGGGTATAATACAAATATATGACTTTGGAGATCACAGTTGTCCAAGTAAGTTTTTGTTCATACAGAAGTGTGTATTTAACTCATTTACAAGATGCACGATGTAACTTTGTTGGTGGAAAGCCAGCTGCACAACTTAATCCACAGTGTGGAAAGAAACATATCCATCTTCATGGAGATAATCAGGTGACTCCGTAAAACCATATTACAGGTCAGATCTGTGGAGAGGCAACTTTGTTCACAGTACTAATGCATGTGTTCAAGGTATGTTTCAAAAAACTATGAGTAAATGTAAAATGGATAAGTTTAATGCCATACTGTGGCGCACAGTGTGGAGAATGCCTCAATCAAACAGAAATCCTAATTGAATTGAATGCCCAAATGGAGTTGTCCTTTTATGGTAAATAAATCTTGCTGACCTTTTAATTGAATTAAAGCCCCACCATCACCATGGAACTTTTAGACAAAAAGGTTTTATAGCGCTGAAAAACATTAGTTCTTTCTCTGAGCAGGCTTGCATCTCTACACACCTGACAGGAGCCTCCTCCTGCTTGTTTCCATGGCAATGATGCTATAATATTCCACAGTATGGCATAAAATCTCCATGGAGAATGTTCAGAAGTACTTCCATGGAATCAGGCAAGTGACGTGCTATGCTTCCAGAAAGTTAAACCGTGTTGCTTTACATTCTCCCTGAGATTTTCTTGGATGTGTTTAATATGTGCACTTGATTTTGTTTCCTTTCAGAGTCCTATTCTTGTAGGCTTGTATATGTATAGATACAAGCCATAGCAAAGTGGATGCAACCATCAATCAGAATCAGCTTTATTGCCATTGTCAGTGAACAAAACTCCCAGGCTAGGAACTTTCTTTGGTTTTACGGTGCAACATACAACAATGAACAATAATAAAAGCAAGATATATCGCACAACACAACACACAATCAATTGAAATAATGTTTGATCATATTTTGTAAATGTTCAAACTGTCACATTTGATTTCATCCTCATGAAACAGTCTTTTAGCCCTTACCTTTGTCATGCTCTGGAGTGGCCTTTCATATCACGTGGAGCAGAGATGTGGAACGCCCTGTTCCTCTCTGCAGCAAGCCCTTCATGTCCCTGTGCTCTCTCCTTTCTCCTTCAACTGAGCCTCAGGAGCCTGCATCCATCACGAGCTGCGGTCAGATTTAAAACCAGTGACCAGCCTGTACTCTGTGGAAGGAGAGGTTGTACAGTGTCTCCGTGGGGCAATATACAGTCATACGAGCCAGTCTAAAATGTCAAAAAATTTGGCTGACAAATAAAGGTATTCAAGAACTGTTGCTAAAAAGGGAAAATTGACTCTTACAAAACATCAACTGTTAGTGTCAAGTTGTTAAAGGCCCACATTGCAATATTTCAGCCAAAAAAGAGACTAAAATAACAGCCTGTATTACAAGCGTACTGAAATGTCTTGAAAAACGTACTTCAAACTTTATTGGTGCTGGAGCAACTTGTCAGGAGCAGAAGGGGACCAAAGTGCAGCACCCTGGGGATCCATCTGCAGATCCATTCATGGCGGCACGGTGGCAGTCGCTAGCACTTTTGAATCACAGCAAGAAGGTTGTGGGTTCGACTCTCGGTGCATTTTCCTCTGTGTTTGTGGAATTCCTCAGGGCATTCCAGTTTCCTCCATCATCCCAAAACATGCACAGTAGGGGAAATCCTCCAGCTACGGTATTCCTGACCAAGCCTAGCACAACGATCTGGGGATGGGTCCCCACTGCGTCTGAGGAGAAACCCCAGTGTCATTGAAGAATGGGTCAAATGAGGACTAATTTCCCCACGGGTTAGGTTTAGTGTACCTTAACCTTAACCCTAATCTCCAGGAGTATATTCTATTTTAAGATTTTCTCACTGCATTGTCTCAGATTGTAAGAGGGTTGGCAAAAAATACAAACTGCCCGTTCAATTTAAAACATTTTTTATGCCTAATGTCACAACAGCTGCACAACAGAAACAGTTAAAAATCAATCTTTGGTCAATCAAAACAAGTAGATTAACCAACATTCACAGAAAACACGATAATGGATAACTGTCCCAGAAGGCTTTCTGTTCTAGAACCCCCTTTCTCTGCAAGGAAAAACAACACAAAAACCCAGTGGTGAAAAGAGAGACCTCAAGGAGAACCACGGTGAAAGAGACATCCAGTCTAATGGACGGACAGGTTGTAGATGTGACCAGGACGGACACATTTCCATTTGCAGATTGAGTTCAATTTAGAACCCACTCGAGACAGAAGGTTAGAGAGTGGCTCACCCAGGAAAAGGAGAGTGTAAATCAGCCAGGCTAAGAGTCAGGAAGGCAGGTGACGGAAAGGAGCCCATGAGTCAAGGGTACAGGGTTCAACTTTGATCTAGTCATAACATGAGTGTGGGACGGATTCACTCTCAGATTCATTCATTAGGGTCAATGTAACGTTCCACTCTCTTGAACCATAATACAGCAGGAAATTGATGTACCGGTAGTGCTCTCATGGAAGCGTAATAAGATCCGAAAGATGATGTCTGTGTAACCTCTCAGTCATCCAGATACAGTAGATTACATAGGAAAAGAAAATGGAATTCTGTCAACTGGACAAAGTTTTAAGGGAGAGTAAGAAAAGGAATGTACCAACATCAAAGAACAAATGGGGGCCTAGGTTACAATCTGTTACCCATTTACAACTCTATCCACAGGCCTAAACCAAAACAAAAGAAACAATAGTGCTACTCAGAGTATACTAATAGGAGTATGATGGCCTGTTATCGATTATGCTAATAATCACTCAGTTCACAAACCTTAGAGTAGTTCTATAGACTTAACCCACAGACACACCCTTAACAGTTCTCCTTACTGTAAATAACTAGTTTGTGTTAGTTTCAGTCTTGCTTCAGACAGATATAAGCCAGGGACTTACCAGATCCCTGTCAGAATTTAAGAAGCTACTTGGATGAGTGGCGAAATATATGTCAATATCAATTATTGATCATTATTGATTATTAATATAGACTATTAGACCTGAAAGTACAGTGCTGTTTAAAGTGCAATAACATGTGTATCCCTGAGTCATAACACACAAAGTGATAGATTGCCAGTTCTACAGGATCTGCTTTAACAAAATGCACAATCCCCTCACACAAAAGTATTTCACGCTGCACTGGTGACTGCCTTGTGCGCTGCATGTAAAGTCTTACGATCTAATGTAGCCTAAGTATGCTATTATGCTCTCCCAGGCTGCTACTGCAATAAGCAATCTCATTCGCTGTATGCCCACTTGGTTAAACGTAAGCAAGTACAATTCTTTTTATTTTTTTTATTTTTATTTTTTTAGGGGCAACAAAGCAGCAGTGCGTTTATCACTGGCTGCTACTGTACTGCGACTGGGAGGCTAATGAAGAGATATGTCGGCCATTATGGGGCCATCCTCACGCTGCAGCGATTAGAAAAGTCTCCGAGGGGCTGGATGGTGGAGGAAAACTAACTCCAGACCCTCATCGCAAATCTTCGTATCCCGCCATGCTTTTCATATAAATTCCAGTCTAATGAGCAAGCTTGACACAACGGTGATTTATTGTCCAGGAGGCTTGCCAATTTCACCGGTGTGAGGAGAATTATGAACGTCAAGGGTTTAATCAGATTCTTAAAAAAAAGAAGAAGAAAAAAAAGAAAACATTATTAAGCCTTGATCATTCCACTAGTTTCAAGAGCTTAGAATTCAGTAAAATCAAATCTGACAGTGGAATTATTATGTCTTAGCATTATTTACTTCTTCTTTTTTTTCCTTCTCTCCTTTTTATTTTTATTTTTTAAGTGAAAAAAAAAAGAAAATATTCCACTGGCTGATAATCAGGTCATATATAGTGCTCTCAAGAAGGAAAGATGCTATCATTTTCTTTATCAGACGTACATATTTTAAGTAGATTAACCTAAAATCCAAATATTTGCGTTGGCTCAACATCAACATCAAATTATTAAATGGACTGGACTGGACTGAGATGTTTGATGTTTGGTATTTCTCGAGTTTCTCATGTTCCTTTTTGTAATGTTGCCATCTCTTGGTATTGCCACGTCAACCACAACAGCTTTCTTCACTGTTTATCCACCACCACAATGTCTGGTTGGTTTGACTCATATTTCAACATATACATATATATAAAAAGGTATCAGAAAGCATTTATTAATTTGTTTAGGTAAAAAAGTGTTGTTTCCTTGACTTAAAAATGTTAGAAGTGATGATTTGCATTACAAAAACAGCAGGTGTTTCCCCTGACTTTCAAATGTTTGAGCTAATAAACATAAATATGTATTTCATGTTTAAACATGTTTTTCTGATTAATATTGCTGTGTAAATTACTGGAAATCGTGGATAATTATTATTGATATGTGAGCAGTTATTTCACAGTGTTTTAATAACTACTACTATTTAAATATCATTATTATAACGTTAGTTATACATGCAGTTTTGTTATTTAGGAAGTTTGTGGCAAATGGGTTCTGTGCCCTCCATACTAGTCAGGGCCCATGAAGTAGCCCTCAGCCTCAAAAAGATTGGTGACCCCTGCTGCACACTATGTCAGCCAATTGGTTATGGCACTCCATGTAGTGGCTCTCACACTCACTAGTCCACGGCCTCCTTCCTTACCGATAGTGTACAGCAGGGGTGTCAAACTCATTTGGGCCAGGGGCCGCTTTTCGACGCTCAGGTTGGGTCGCGGGCCGAACATAATGTAAAAAATAAAACAATAAAAAATATAACAAATGTTATATAGCCTAGTAATAGTTAAATGTGGACACTGTTGCACAAATGTGCAGCAGCAGTGAAAGACTGAGTCCATATTCATGCAGCAGCAGCAGGAACAGGAACATGGACGTGTGATATGATTCTGATATTAAATGTTTGTATCACAGACATGTTAATGTTGCGGCACAAACTCAATATGAGCTCACTATTTTTACAGTTTAAGCTTATTTTAGTGACAAATTATTCATGTGGTGAATCAAATGAGAGCTCAAAGCAGCTTCACTCTGTCATGTTCAGACTTTATTACACTCTGACCTGTTGTTTTTACCTTGGGATTTGGCTCATGATCTGGCCGGTTTTGCAAGGTTTGGATGTTTTCCTCACAGAGTTGTCAGCAAAGAAGTTTGTTTCTTGTTGTTAGCTTCACATTAGCGCCGCTTTTAGCACAGCTCTAACGTCCACAAAACCGCCTCTTTTCTTTATTCCTCGTGTTTCCCACGATCTGCCCTGGGGCAGAGCGCGACGTGTTGAAGCGGGCGCTACAGGTCATCGCTGCCGGTGTGTTCGATTTTAAACCTGCTGCGATGAGTGTCGCTGGTCGCTGTCCCTCGGCACTTGAGCTGGCAGCACACAGCGCGGGGGGAGGGCGCGCGGGAGCAGGGCGGGGAGGGGCCGCGGCTTCAAAGTATTGTGGGAATTGTAGTTCTAGCGATATAAAACGCATATATCTATTGGAAATGAATAATTATAAACTAGAAATGTTCAGCTGGCCAGATGAAAACGTCTGGCGGGCCACATCTGGCCCGCGGGCCTTGAGTTTGACACATGTGGTGGACAGTCTCAGGGTGCTAGATTTAGGGTGGAACCCTCCATGCATGGGCTTAACATCTGTGGTGTGTATCTCTTTCCTTTGGCCACCTTATTACTGGGAGGGGGGTATCTGATCACTGGCTGTTTGTTGCTCAGGACTTGTTCTTCCTCACTGAACTGGCTTCTTTAGGACTTGCCTTACTTAGCTGCCTTACTCATCCTCAATGTCTGCTATTGTTCTTCTAGGAGTGAGACCTCTTTTGTGTGGACTACCCTTTTGGAAGCCTTTATTTAAACATGGCTTATTTAATTAAAAAACGCACCAACGCGTTTCAGCTCTGTCAAGCCTTCCTCAGGGTGCATACACATCCATGAGGCACCCCCCAAAATTACACACTATTATGCAAAATTAGCACCATTTCGTCTCTCATTTTGAATTTCAATTATTTTATTATAATATTTATCCTAATTTGTTTGTACTGTGATTTTTTATTGTCTTGTACTTTTAATGCATTTTTGAAATGTCTGTAAAACAGTTTTGAATTGCTGTACAATTACATTTTGATTAGATTGATTTAATTGATTATTTGTTCCTATGTATTTACTTACAAGTGGTCTAAACGGCGTGCTGGCCTTGGTTGGATCTGTGTGATGGTAATACACGACGTGAACTAACAAGCTCCCTCAGGTGCTGTGATGGTGCTGACGGAAAGCACAGAGCAATAAGAAGGGGCTCTCCGAGGCAGGCCCAGGCCACAGAGCGCTGCACTGCACTCAGTATTCCTCCATTTAAACACATCATTATCATCACAATGTGCACATCATTTGAATCGGGGTATTGACAATGATATTAGGTCCATTATGTGGAAATTTCCCCTGTGCTGTGGTTAGTCTGGAAGGGCCAAGTAAGTGTGTGTGGAAATATTCTTTGTACATGTTGTTTAACATATTCAGTTATAATAAGGGGACCAGTATGTAGTATATATTTGTGTTTATTGTTATGATATACCACTCTCTGTCAGATACTTTGTTTTACTCTGTTTTTAGTTCATGTAATTTATTGTGTGTAAAGAAAAAATAGAAAAAAAGGAGATGAACTCGGATCTTGCTTCGGATCAACTTAAACAATTAAATAAAAAATAACTCATGAATCTAAGGAAATTTGAAATTAATTTACTATAATATCAATACTAAAAATAAAAAAATATATACTTTTTTTTTCAATGCAAGCCTGCTTAATGACCCTTTGTTTAAGGAAAAACTGTCCAACAACATTAAGACTTATCTGGAGGAAAATGTCACTGGGAAAATTTCCCCGCCCATCCTCTGGGATGCTTCCAAAAGCAGTCTTGAGAGGACAAATTATAGCTATAGCCTCCCAAAAAAAGAAACAAAGGGAGAAAAAGCTAAATGATATGCAGGAAAAATAAAAATTGCTGGAGGAAAACCATGCCAAAAAGGGGTGTTCTACAAAAAAGAAAAATACTACAAAAAATGTTATGTCTGACTTCACAGGAAATTTAAAAAAAAAAAAAGCTCTTTACCAAACAAAGATATTATGAGAGTGGATCAACATTTTCTAAATTACTATCTCAGAAACTTAAAAAACAACAAGCTGAAAGAACAATTTTTAAAATACGAGACAAACAAAATTATGTAATCTTAACTAAACAAGACCAAATTCAATCAGCATTTGAATCCCTCTATACATTTTTTTTTCAAAAATTCCAGACGAATAAGGAGGATGATACAAACTCCTTTCTGGACACCCTCAATTTGCCTGTTATTACAGAAGAACAAAATAAAAAATTAGGAGCTGAAATTGCATTTTTGGAAATACAAAGCGCAATTAGAAGATTAAAGAACAATAAATCTTCGGGGAGCGATGGGTTCATCTCAGAGTGGTATAAAGCTTTAATAGACAAACTCACTCCTCACTTAAAAAAACTCAGACCCCTCCTAGTTGGAAAGAGGCCATCATATCCTTGATACCAAAAGAAGGAAAGGATCGATTGGACTGTGCCTCATATAGACCTATTTCTATTCTGAATGTGGACTATCGTATCTACAACTCAATTATGTCCAAAAGAATGGAACAAATACTCCCAAACTTAATCCATAATGATCAGACAGGATTCATTACCAAACGACAGACACATGATAACATAAGACGATCCTTACACATAATGGATCATATACAAAAACAACAAAATAAATCCGTAATAATTCGTTTGGATGCTGAGAAAGCTTTTGATTCTGTTAGCTGGCCATATTTATTTAAAGTGCAAAACAAATTTCAAATCAACAATCTAATTATAAAAAATATTGGGGCTCTTTACAACAATCCAACGTCAAGAATTAAAACCAATGGTCATCTGACAGGTCCACTGACTCTGGAAAGAGGGGTCAGACAGGGCTGCGCCTGGTCTCCCCTCCTGTTTGCTTTGTATTTGGAGCCATTGGCCCAATTTATAAGAAAATTGATGGGACAGAACATAAAATTGCCTGCTATGCAGATGATGTTTTATTGTATTTGACCAAACCAGAAATGTCCATACCCAATGTGATGCATTTTTTCAAGAAATTGGTTCAGTGTCTGGATACAAACTAAATGTACAAAAAAACTGAAATGATTTCATTCTGGCATCCCCCTCTGACCTTAAGAAAGACAGAATCTCTTAGATATTTAGGTGTGGTACTCCATAGAGACCTATCAACAATTCTGGAGAAAAATCATACCCCCCTTTTTACCACTATAAAAAAGACCTTGACAAATTTAAAATTATACCCCACCTAAGTCTAAGTCAAAGGATTGAAACTATAAAAATGTATGTTTTGCCCAGGTTTCTCTATCTGTTCCAGACTCTTCCGGTTTCCATCCCCAACCAGCTGTTTGATGAGTGGAATAAAGCAATCTCGAGTTTCATATGGCAGGGAAAAAAACCCTGTATCCTATTCAAAACTTTACAGTTATCAAAAGAAAAAGGGGGCTGGGGTTTGCCCTGTTTGAAAAATTACTTTGATTCGGCTCAGATCAAAGCGTTGCTGTGACCCAGAATATGAAGCTCAATGGAAGAATATTGAGATTGTTGTTGTGCCGGGAGTTCCTGTGCAGGCCTTACTGGCAGATGACAGACGGTTGAGTCATTTGGGGGGGTGGAGAACCCCTGGGTGAAGTCTGTTCTTGCAACATGGAATGGAGCTGATTAAAACATACAAACTAAACAAAGTTGTTAAAATTTTAAATTGGCTGGCCTATAATCAAAATGTCACACCTAACAACACAAGATTTAAAGTCTGGACAACAAAAGGTATAAAGGTCTTTTACCAGATTGTAAAGGGGAATCATCTGAAGAGCTTTGATGAGTTGAAAGAATCCCTTGACTTAGAGAAACAGGACTTTTATAGGTACTTACAAATAAGGAGTTATTATAACCAGGAAATCAAAAAGAATGATGACCATCGTGGCCCTTTGACTGAAATATTTATTAAAGCATGCAAGTCTGAACTTTCAAGGGGATTAATATCTAAACCGTACAAATGTATTAACAATTTGGGCACTCACTCTACTGATTATATTAAGGGTAAATGGGAAAGAGAGGGTCAAATTTTTCTGGCAGACAATGAATGGGAAAGAATATGTACATCTCAGTGGAAAACCACAAAATCACATGTTTGGAGGGAATTCTGTTGGAAAAAGGGTTCGTTTCTTTATAACCCCATGTCAAAGTGCCCATTACTCACAGGGAAATGCACACTGTTGGAGAGGATGTGGCAGCCAGGAGGCAAATCACTATCATGTGTTTAGGGACTGTCCTGTTGTTCACAAATATTGGACTGAGATCAACAAAGCCTTACAGACAATGTATGATATCACCATTCCAATGGATTTCAGAACTATGTATCTGGGCCTCAGGACTCCTGTCATGGACACAATTGGCAGTTATCTCTGGAGCATCCTCCTGCAGCAGTAAAAAAGGCTCTAACAAAAAATGGATGACACAAAATGCGCAGACATTCAAGGACTGGACTAATATTAAACTGGACATTCGTAACATGGATAAAATTCCATTCTGACTTAATTTGAAAATGAATCAATTTGACAGACTGCGGACTAGATGGGACAATTATAATGGGTTTTGTGTACCATGATTTTCTCTTCTTTTGTTTTATTATTTGCTGGATGTCTACTGTTTTTGATCTTATGTTTGTTTTTTCTGGTCTCTGGTCTTGTTTATGCTTGTTTATGTGTTGTTAATTAAGAAATAATAATAATAACTTATAAAATATACATATATATATATATATATATTATATATATATATATATATATATATATATATATATATATATATATATATATATATATATATATATATACTTATTAAATATATTTAAATGCCATTGTATGAGGGCTGTCTGTGCAAAGGCTGAGCTGAGTTCGGGAAGTCTTTAGTCACTGTGACTTGTGGCCTTTGAGGTTCTACTGGTTTGTTCAGAGCAAAGCTGGACAAGTGAAGGTGGTGCAGGATTGTTTAGAATTATGTGTATTAATTGCACATCTGAATACACAATAAAATTCTAAAGTTTAACATTTTATATTTTGTAAGGATTTGGCAGTGACGGTATCTTAATGTTTTCATGTGTAGTATTTTTACAGCTTGATTATACAGGGATTTTAGCGGTTTTAATGTAGTTTCACTCGCTTGCAAATGTATAATTGCATCCAGGTATACTTTTGTTGCATTGTAAATGAGTATATTACGGATATGTCTGAAAACAGATACATTGTATTTACGGTGTTACATATTTTTTATTTGTTTTTTGAAACCAAATGTTTGATCAATGCTATCCCTGAATATTTCTATTCCTCTATCACTCAGTGCTAATTCAGTTGCTTATTTTTTCAAAATACAATTGAAGCCATTGATTTGTTTACATTTAAAGTAAGACATGCCGAAGCAAGCCATTGTATAATTTTGGCCATGGCATCAGAGAGTTTGCAGCCACAGTAGAGGCATAATTTCCATGCACATAAAGGACGCATACATTTGTAGGTCCAAAAACACAGCACCCACAATCCCGCCCTTGTCCAGCTTTGATTTTAGCACCTCTATAAAATAACAGCATGCGGTTTCAGTGGCATTATATTTGCTGTATCCAAATTTAATGGGATGCAGTAGATCATTATTGTTGAAATGTTCTGATATTTGTTGGGCAATTGTTTGTTCTATGACCTGGAGAAAACAGGAAGTAAGCTGATGGGCCTGTAATTGCATGCTTCATGTCTGTCCCCGGTTTAAAATAATGGATTTATTTGTAATATTTGTAATAGGTGTCAGAAAAACATCTTTATGCCTTTTTTAAAAGTGCATTGTCCAAATCTCAATGATTTTCACTGTTAGACTTGTTAGCGATTGAAGAAATGTATTTAATTCCATTGCATTTGTCAGTTGGCAGTTCAAATCTTTTGGTTTTTCAGCTCATAAAAAATTAGCCTTTGATCTGCTTAATGTCATGGTGACAATGCTAAGCTCCTTATACAGAAGTCTATCCGTCATAAGGCCTGAGACTTCAAGGTACATATTTTTTTTTGTTTTATCTCTGGAATTTGGCAGCAACTTTTTTTTTTTTTTTTTTTTTTACTCCTGTCCTGCCAGTTTGTATAAAATTCTCCTTACAAAATAGTTTCCTTATTGTTAAATCTTTTCAGTATCTCAGTTAGTTGTCCTCTGCTGTAGGCAGTCTACATAGTTAACGAAATTACATATCTCGTGAGAGTGTGATGGTTATGCCCACACTTTGCAATGAGTCACTCAAATCATTACTTCTCCTTTTCCCTTTTTCCTGTCACATCTGAAAACATTATACCCGGATACATAATAGGCACTCTTAGGAGTCTTTGACAGAAAAAAAAAATCCTATTTGGAGTTAAAACCTTTTGTTCAGACTTTGACAAAACACTCCTAATATTCAGGTGTTCACCAAGAATACTTTTTGGTTTTGTCCTAGGCACCCTCGTACTTTTGCATGATTTACTGTCTGAAACAGTCTAAATGTCATTTATCCATCGAGTATAAGGGAAGGGTTAATAGCAGTGCTTTTTACTGTCACGTTCTCTGTACGCGGTGTTAACAAAGTTTGTTGGGGCGCACGTGCATTTGTGGATGTATGAGCAGTTCTATGAAACTTGTGGAGCCACAAGAAGCAATTGAGATGTTGTCAGTGTGCTCCCCGTCTAGTAGACGACTCAACGGGCCCAGATTTAGATGGACATCTCCACTAAGGAGCAGCACCACCTCCATGTTCTGGGTTTTCGTGGTCCGTCATGTCGCTGTTGAATGTCTTTGCATCTGCTGTTTAATACCACTGAATAGGCATTATATTGACACCATGATTCGGTGAGAAGCAGTGTGCAGACTCGACGTAAGAGAGTTGACATGGCGATGAGTTGGAGAATCAACACTGTGTTGTGTTTTTTCTTAAAGCCCAGATATTGTTAAGGTGTCCCTTTGGTGTAAAAAGAGGACAGGCGGCATCCTAGTTGGTTTTAGGTTTAGGTGAGGTCAATGTCAATGTCAATGACAATGTCAAAGTCAATGTTTATCGATAAAGCACACTTTCAACTTTAAAGCTCAAAGTGCTGTACAAAAATGTGCAATAATACGTAGATACAGTACCTGCCAGCTTGTAAGCACCATCACCAACCGCCACCTTGAAGTATTTTCTTGTTTGCTTGTTTGCCAGGAGGCTCACCATTACCATCACCATTTATAAATGCAGAAGCATAGAGGCTGCATAGGTTACCAGACTGCAGGTCGTCAAATAAACTTAAAATAATACACGTATCAATAATGATGCTGTCAAGCGTTTATCTATCAGAGTACAGCCATGTTTGATTTTCTAACTCTGCCTCTGAAATTTTGCAAAGATGTTCCAGTGAAAATGTACTAGTCAGAAATGGCAAATTCTGAGATCGGAGGACATCTGAACTGCACCATAAGCAACAGTGAACAGTGAGAAAGTCAGTAGAGAAGTCATTACTATTACTTACACTCCATTTGGTCTTAATAACTTTCAGGCAAGTTGTAAGAAATACTGCAGCGATTCTGAAAACAAACCCTCTTGAGTAGAAGAGCTGTGTGAGGTGAGTCTCACTTAATATATATGATATTTTTGCTAATAGGCCCTTTTATTTTTGGTAATTTTCTTTTTTTTTTATCAGTTTTTTAAAAATGGCAATATATATAACAGAGGACACGACATTGAGGGCAAAATAAAACTAAATCAAGGCATGCATTAAATTGAAAAAACAAAAAAAAACAAAAAACAGCACAACGAATGACTCCCATCTAGTTTCTTGTGTCCCGTAGGCTTCTTTAGACAGGAGAATACAGGGTGGCCGGTTGCACTTGGAGCCTGGCATACAAGTGCTGCGCCTTAACCACTCGACCACCGCGCAGCACCAAAAAAAATGTCATTTTTTAAATAAAGCAAAATTCCCTCCAAACATGTGATTTTCCATTGAGATGTACATATACTCCCACTAAGTTACCTTATTTTTCCCATTTATTTTTGATAGATATAGTTGAATGATATGTATATTAATACATGTTGTATCATATATAATAATATAATTTAGATATGATTCCCCTTGAAAGTTCAGATTTGTATGCCTTAATGAAAATTTCACCCAAGGGTTATGATCATCATTGCTTGCTAATAGGCCCTTTTCACGATAACGCCCTCTAGTTCTGGTTGCCGTAAAAGTGCGGATCTTCACTTCCTTTTCTGTTCATTTCTGTGGGAATTAGCCGGGTCTTGCTCAAAAAAATAAAATAAAAAAGATCTCACAGCACAGAGCGTGCAGAGTTACAGATGGATAATCACTGGCAGCATGTTAGGACTTTTACATATCCTGTAAATATGTCACCGGAGGAAGATGTCCCCAGGTGAAGTATTTACACGGTACATAAAGGTCTTAACATTCTGCCTGTGATTATCCACCTGTAACTCGCTCTCTGCTTTGTGTTTATTCATTATTGATCTATTTTAGCGAGGCTCAGCTAAATTTCCCATGAGGAATGAGTGGAGCAGGAAGTGGAGCTCCGCATTTTTAAGGCAACCGGAACTAGCCTTTTCGTGAAAAGGGCCTAATGAAACTCCAGAAGTTTATTGGATGCCTGTTAAAAAAATTTAATATAATTTGACAAACAACCAGTTTTGGGGTTATAGGTTTGAGTGTAGAGAGCTTTTATTTTGTAAATGTAACATTTTGTAGCCTATTATTATGGGCAAAATAAATAAATGGTTACTTTTGTTTTGCTATAGGCATGTTTCCACTGGTTTGCTTCAGAGTGGATCAGTATGGTTTACAACTGTCTTAAGGGAACCGGATCGGCCTGTTTAAGTGATCTAAAGCAGATCCTCAAGTTACTGACTTCCAGAAGGGTCTGAATGCTTTAGCTTAGGAGGAGTTACACACCAGAGCAAGATGTTTGGACAAGAAGAAATGCTGCCTCCAAAAAGATGACAAAAAGAATCAAACAGAAAATAATAATAATATTGCGTCAAGACCCAAACTATTCTATTTCCAGTACATAATGCATCAAACATTATCCAAACCTAATGCATTTCCTACAATGCAATGCAGAAAAAGCTGACAATAAACTGGAAGTAGTTTCTCGTTTACTCAAGCTTTAGCCACGTCTCACAGTGTCACTAACTTAGAATTATTAAATGTATTTTTGAGACGGCCTTATGATTAAAAAGTACAGTGCGAGATTTTATTTATTAAGAAAATATGCTTGCTTGTTGCCCGCATGTAAACAACTGACTCTAGTGCTTTCGAGATTGAGCCTTTAGTCTACCATTTGAAATCGATACAGCCCCATTCACTGATAGCCATGTACGGCCCTCCCTCTCATTTGACCACTCCAACTCTCATTCTTTCAATTAGCTCTTCGCTTCTACACTCTCACATCCCGTGCCCTCCCTCCACCTCGGAACCACTGTCCTGCTGCATTGATAAGATTCTACTATTGACATGATAACATTGCGAGCGCGGCCCCTCTGGCACCGAGCGGCGATAAATTGAGACAAATGATCAGTCGATGACAATTTCCATAATGGTTATACCTTCCGTAATTCATCAAGGTAATGATAGGCGCGTCCCTAATGTCGCATTTATTCCATTTTGCATGAGCCCCCCCACTGGCTTCCACATGCAGCAAGATTGATTATGCCACAGCCGCTCGCTATTGGAAGAGCAATGTGTTATTTGACCAAAAATAACAATGGCGGCAATCTAATTCAGCTGTGGCAGCCAAACAGGAGGCCATTATAGTTCAGTTCGGTGAAACACATCAAGGGTCATCAGTACAAGCTCCATTCTGACTCTCTTCTCTCATTACGCACGCAGTTCTCCCCTGGCACAATTATTCGTCATTATTGGCAAATGGTGGCACTTTAAATGGACCTCTGTGATTCAATTACGCACGGCAGAAGGAAGATATGGCATTGACTACACTTTGTGCATGTACATAAGTCTTGATAATGTTTGTAATGTCCATATTCAATTATATAAGAGGCTTTATGAACAAAAATATAGGCTGCCGTAGCGTTGGTATGAGTAAGAAGAATAGTTTCCACATTGCAGGGTCCTTCTCTGTGGAGTTTGTAACATAGACATATAATTATGCTGCATTCCATTTATCTTTGGAGGTCGGGACTCTGACTTACCCATCTATTTAGGTGAGGTCAAAGCGTGTAGGTGAGGTTTAACGATTAAATCTGGCATCTGAGCTAAAGGCTAACGGACTTTAAGTTGAGGTTTCTGATGTGCTTCTGGTAAGAATCTCGTGACTCTAAACATGTTCTTGTTCAGGAGACCAGATAAATGATACAAATACTTAAGTATGGGCATCACTATTCATTTGTATGTGAATGATGATTTGACGTAACCCCAGATAGCAATGAGCAGAGATAGAGGAAGTAATATCTATACATCTATGTTTTTCATACTTTCCTCTAATTTCCTCTAACCAAGCTAGCCAGATGAATTCTCGTGATATATGTTTTCGCACTCTTGAGAATCCATCAAGGACGGACTCCATCTAAAAATTATAGAAAAATTAGAATAAGATCTTAGTCTTTATGTTCAAAATAGATGTATAGACTATAGTATTTCTATAGTGGCTGTATAGGTAGTCATTTGAAAGCATTTATGTGAGTGTTCATGGTATCCATAGCGACAAGTCTAATTTATCATAATAAGAGCTGATGATGGGACAGTAAGGAGAGTACATTAGACTGTCATATTCATCATTATTTTCCAAAGGTCAGCTCTTTGAAAGGCTCTATATACTGCCAAAAGACGACCTACTGTATATACATATAACACAAAAGCAATGGCTATATGGTACTAAAAAACATGTTAAATCTTACAATACTGCAACCTTGTGGAAAAAAGGTTATTTTTCTCCGACTAATAATTCATTTTACGTTGGTTACTATAAAAAAAAAAGAAAAAAATGATATCTCTACTCATGTTTCTTTACAAACTGAGAGCAGAGCCACTCTTGTGCTGCGGCCTCTTTCTTGACCATCGTTGTTGTCAATGAGAGTTGGTTCTCAGTCGTCGAGGTACATTTTACTTGTAATCCCCTTTAACGAGTCCGATAAAATTTTTGATTCATCATTATCAGAGATGTACTCAGACTTGTGATTCATTTTTCACGTCACTGCTGGGACACTGGGCTGGGATCAAACTTAATGACTGTTACTCTAGGTAAAGAGTCTAGATCTAGACTTGGACTTGTGGACCAAAGACTTGGATTTAGTAACAGTACTCAAGTCCTTTCTACCAACATCAATTGTGCATTTATCAACAAGTTTTAAAAATATTGGTTTAAACTCTATGCTTTTTAAACATTCAAATGAAGACACATGAGCAGTTAATAAAAATAAGAAAACTCTGATTAAATGGGCTGAAATTATGATTTTGAGTTGATTTTAGATGATAATGACTCAACTCTGACTCATTTAATGACTCATACTCGCACTGGAAGACCTGGGGACTTGACTCGGACTCAACTCGGACTTCACTTGGGCTTGAAGAATGAAAATGTTAGCGTGACTTGGGCACTTTTGCTGCAAAGTGTTACCTGCTCAGAAGAGACAAAGATGGATAAAAAACGAATAGTTTACATAATGAATAAAGTAAACTGGGAGAGAGAATTATTCATTTGTTTGGAAAAATATCTTGATAAAACACTACAAAGATAGAGAAACTGAGGAGGCTCGTGGTTATGCTGCTACGGCTGGAAAAACTGGGATGAAGGGTTGCTTGAGATCATTTTGCTGGCAGATTATGATGTTGACAAAAGGTAGGAAAATAAGGAAATGTAGAGGTCCTTCTACATGTGATTAAATTTGTTGAGGATGCCATTACGGCAGGGAAGTATGTGTCTATGTAATAAATGGCAACAAGCCTGAAATTAAGCTTTCAAAATGTATCCTTGTCATAAAATTGAAGCCGTGAATAACAATACATCTTAAAAACTAGTCAGATGAAACATTAGTGACCCTTGCCTGGTCCAAGTGGGCTTTTAAAGAGTTTAGATTGTATTGATTGCACAATATCTGCCCATCTGATTCACTTTCCACCTTCTAATATCATCAAAAAGTGTCTCTGAAGATGTTTGTGAAATAAACACCATATTTTAAAACACTATACATATTAAGTTTTTTTTATATTGATAATGAAAATGTTGTAATCTTGATCAAATTATGAACTAATATTGTACTCTGACTAATATGAATCTGTTGTATGATAGAGGCTTATTCAGTCTAGTTTGGGATTTTATCAAACAATTATGTCAATTATACAAACATTTCTGAAAAACATTTTTATTTGTGTCCCTTCAAATTACTCTCTCGCTTAATTAATAGATTAATAATGATTAGAATCCCCAATAATACCCGACTAGAAATAAAAAAAACATTAGTAGCTTAGTTAATGTGAGGTTTGACTCACTATATTAGTCAGTTAAGTTGCAGAAATCCACTTCCCCGTCAAACTGTAGCTTTGTAAATCCGGTAAAAGACTCTGTCTTTTTTCTGCCTTTGATCATTTGTACATTCAGGTGTGCAAATGTAATCCACAATCACTGAAACTCTGATAAAGTTTGATGAAATTGGGACTGACGACATTCTGTTCAATGTGAATACCCCAACTCCATCACTGCCACTATGGAGTTTGGTGGTGCATGCTGGGATAGCGTGGCAACATGTGCAGGAGCTCTCTACCCATAAGAATGCAATTAAATGAAGCCACTATTCAAAAGGTCTGTCTTGTCCTCTCAGATGAAGCTCTCTGGACTGCACACTTGAGTGACAGTATTGACTGCTGCGTCCAAATCCCAAGACAAACTGTCAATACACATGTCTGTGCAGTGACAGGCTGGGACTGCAACATAATACACTCACTAATGCACTCTGGGGCAGTTTAAGGGCACAGTTTGACCGCGCTGTATGTGAGGGCATGTACGTTTCAATTATCATAAGAAAACATAGACTTATAGTTTTATAGAAGTTTGATGGCCCCAATTGCTCCTGAGGTGAGAGCGCGTCTGTGACGGGGTCCGACCCCTTGGAAAAGAGTACTGACGAGCAGGGACCCGGATGGTGAGAGCTATGCAGCTGGAGCCTGGCGTGGAATCTGAATCCGACAAAGAAATGGAAGATGAAAAAGAAAAGTGGCTCAAAACAGTCGGAAAGCAAGGAATAATTTCTTGTGGGAATGGTGGCTGTAACTTTACAGGACGATATATTCAAGGAGCCACATGTTGTTGCGAAGTTTGTGGGTTTCGAGTACCCAAGTAGTGGTGTTGTAATAATTGACTGTGTTTCTTAAAAAGAGCGAGAGCAAGCATTAAAGATTGAGGTGTTTGTAAGGCATTTGTGCGTCCGATGTTTATTTAGTGGTTTGCCTATTGAGTTTGATGTGGGGGACTTCTTGGATGTTCCAGGTGTGTAAGCGGTTCGGAGGATGTCTTGAATCATTGGAAGAGAGTCTGTAGAAAGTATGTCAGAGTGTTTAACGTTCGAGAAAATCTTATTGGATTATAGGTGTTACAGGGTGGGGACCTTTCACCAGGACCTTTCGCCAGGCTTCTCCTGCCAGGAGTATGGTCATGTGGCTGCAGTGTGCAAGGGAGTGCGTAAATGTGGAAAGTGTGGAGGAGAGTGTGAGTTTGATGAGTGTGTGAATGACCTAAAGTGTTTGCATTGTTCACGGGTGCATTGTACTGGAGCGCATGAATGCCCAAGGCAGAAAATGGAAAGTGAGGTTAACGGAGTTAGGTTAGAGAAGCTGATGTCATATTCTGAAGCAGTTACAGTGGTTAAAGGACAGGGGCAAGCAGAACCAAAGCAACCAGGAGGTTTATGTTAGTGGAGAAGAAATGTTTCCATGCGGTTAGAGCTGTGGTGATGAACTGTTCTGTAGAAATGTAAGACAAGGAGGTTTTAGATTGTTATATATATTGTCTATACAGGAGGGATTGCCTCAAGGATGTGGGTGAAGGGGAACTAAGAAATGGGAGCACTTTCGATATATCTGTAAATAAAGCACAAAGAAGACACTTCAGCTCCAGATGGTGGCGCTAATGCATATTTTTATTTATTTATTTCAGGGGACAGTGCATATTAATAAACATTTCTGTAAATACGACAGAATTAGCCAAAAGAATATTCTTCATCTGTAGTCCCATGACAGCTGTTACAGTCAGCCTAAAACAGGGAATAAAAAAACAAGCAAGGGTTTTACATAGAAATTAGAATATATACACTATTTACATTATAACACACTGACACATTAATCATCCAGGTACAGACAACAGACACCTAAACAAGCAGATACACACTCTATGGGAAACAAACACACACAGACACACTTAAGTACATGGCAGGTGGCCTGCAGGGGGCAGCAGAGAGAGCAGGTGTAGTTAGCGTTGACAGAGCTGGTTTGCAATGAGCCATTGTTTTAACTGAAATTTGAAGGTGTGATACGAGTTTGCATTTCTGATAGCTGTGGGTGTGAGGTTTCAGTCAGAGGCAGCGCGGACAGAAAAAGCAGTTTGGCTGAAATTACTTTTCCTGAGTATTTGCCCATGTTCTCCAAGTTGAGTAGACTGTGTTTATGTAGTATGGGGCAATGGTGAGTGCGGTTTGGTTTTTTGTCCAGGATTTTGACAGTTAATTTGTGAAGCCAGTGACCATGTGGGTAGACAGTATGTGATGTGGGATAGAATTATTGCTTGCATTAACATTTTTGTGTGGACATTTGGTGGCGGATGTGTTTGAAATTGCAGAGATTCAATTTTAATTATTATAGCTATCAACGTGTGATTTGAATGACAATTTTGAATCTATTGTAATGCCATGATATTTGTATTCTTGAACAATCAGTAGTCGTTCTGCAGAAACAAATCCGTATGGGGTCCGTATGGGGGGTTTGTTTGGTAAAAACCATGGCAACTGTTCTATAGATACTGCATCTATTGATAGTCCATCTCAGGGCTGTTTGTGAACAAAGAGAGTAGTCTCAAGTGAAACCAAAAAATCCCTTTATCAGGAGGTCCGCCCTGTGGGCAGGGCTTACACAGGGGAGGATATAGAACCTGAGTTCCCAGACTCAATTCGCAGATTGAGAATGACTCTTGGATGAGAGTCGAAACATTTTTTATTTGAGGGAGGAGTGTTCTAACCTGGATGAAACTTGAGTCATGGAGTTTGTGAGTGTTAGAGATGTCATTGCCGTGCGTGTAGATTACGGTGTTGTCAGCGTACATCAGAATGAAGACATTATTGCAAACAGGGGAGATCATTAATGTAGCGTGAGAATAGTAGAGGTGCTAAAGCGGATCCTTGGGGTAGACCGGTGGACAGAGTGAGATGAGCAGATTGGTGTGATTGTATGCAGACCTGTTGAGAGTGGTTGGCCAGATAGGATTCAGGCCATTTATGTTTGCCACCTGCTAAACACCCCCACAAGAAGAAGACGAAGGGTTCGACCTCTCACCTCCGTGGTCTGAAGATGCAGGCTGTCGTCAGGAGCTAGTTTGAGCTAACACCAATAAATGTGTGTCACTTATTGTCAGGCGTAAAGCCAGGTGACTGCGCAACTGCATGGCGCATATATTGGTGAGTAGTTGGTTACATCCTCTACCTATTAATTTTATGTAATTGCGCTAACGTTGATGTTTCTCGTGTGGGCTGTCTAGGTCGGTATGAACGGAGGTGCTCTCTCGCTCTTGCATGGGTTCACACTCCAATCATTACCCCAGTAAGCAGTGAACTAGTTTTAAACATTCAGTCACGTATTTCGGTCTATTGGGCTTAGGCCACGCTCTCGTTTGTAGTTTGGCGTTCCAGTGTGGGGCCAGCACAGGATTGCTCTGTATGTTAAATCAAGGCAGCACAGTTAGTGCTTCTTTGGTATGTATTCAAGCAAAGCCTAAAAGCCTCTGTAGGCTATTCTTAATCTCTATTATTCACTCTTAGATCTGGACAGCATGAGCCTCCCTTTTTGATTCCACTGAATTTCCTGCTTCTGATTCTTTGTTGCTCTGTGAGTGCTTATTAAGACCTACACTGACTGTCAGCACTCATGAACTGTGATGGTTTTTATCAAGGAATGTTAAATGATTTAACTTATAAATGCAATTATATACTCTTTATATACTTTCAGAAGAAATGCAATCTCCCATTCAGCCAGTTCCATGAGCCTGTGTCCTTAGAAATATTTCCCCCCACTAGTTTATCCATATATATATATATATATATATATATATATATATATATATATATATATATATATATATATATATATATATATATATATATATATATATATATATATATATATATATATATTATATATTATATACACACACACACACACACACACAAAAATATGTAATGTAATGGAAAATAATAGAAGTAAAATCTTTTTTTATTAATCAAAACTTTTTTTTATCATTCGCAAACACAAAATACTGCATTGCCATCACATTAATTTAATGCACATGATAGAAAGTGGAATGATATTTTATACACTTGGTTCAAGTGGATTTTGATTTATGCGCAGAATAGTTCAAGCTAAATTTGGAAGGTGGAAATGTAATCTGTGCTATGTTTTGGGATGAGAGGCGGTAATGAGATGCATATATTTTTTATAGCATTGTTTAACAACATACATGAACTGTTAACAGCCTGTTTTTCAGTCATTACTAAAAATAGTATGTTATGTACGTGAAAGTCCTGCTCATTAGTTAGCCCTAAAAATACTTTATTAGCAAGTGACTGTCTGAAAAAAAAGCCCAAAGTTGCTTTAAAGAAGCAAACGGGAACCTGGCCCACGCCAGATTGATCTGTGTCTCACTCTGAATTGAGATCTTCACATGAATCAATCTGGGAAGGCCATTGCTGAAAGCCGTTGGGACATTAAAAAAATACTTGGTCGAAGCATCACAACAGAGGAAGAAGCAGAAAAATCTAAATTGTGTTAAATACAGTGTTCAGAAAAGCAGTGTTATCTTTCTCATCCACAAAAGTACAAAGTGCTATTGAGTGCATGTTTTTTGAAAAAACAGAATACGGTCGTCGGCGCCGCCATGTTTGTTTTGGTTTGGTTGTTTTGACTTCTGCCCAAACCACAATGCTGCTCTTTGATTGGTTCCAGTTCCGCCTGTGTGATTGGCCCATTTACCACTGGTGTGGATTGCAAATAAATCAGCTGGAGTCTAATAAGATGGATTCTCAAGAGTTTGTGAACTCACAAAAATCATGACAATTCATCTCGCTGGCAAGGTTAGCAAACTGGGGAAAGGTAGTTTGTTTTGGGACATATGGCCGTTCTGTGCTCATAAATACTGGACAGACTGGTTCTCTCAGGGACGGATCGCAGCCCTGATCTGTGCCGTGATTGTCAGCAGGAAGCACGTGGTTGAGCTTTTAAGTTTGTATTTAGTAATGACTTCAACTCAACAACATGAATACCTCAGCAGTCTATTTGAGTGTTTCAGTGATGTTATTACAGCTCATTAGATCGAATATGAGCTAAAATGAGTGCAATTGACCTTTAGACACATCCACATAACATTCTAATCGGAGGCTTTCCCGGCGTGCTTAGATCAACACAAGGTCATGAAAAAGAGCAGCCAGCTTACACACAAATGATGGGAGCGCATGTGATGGGGCGGCGGCAGTAGAACTTTGTTGATGAGGAGACCTTGGTGCCGTGTGCAGAGGGCAGAGCAACGGGGAGCGGGTATAATTGCACTTGAATTGGTCTCCCATGGCAATGATACTGTGTTCAATCTAATGCTGTGCTCTGATTGGTCCATCCCATCCCTGGCGTTCTTTACCCTGAAAGGAGGCCTCGTCTATTAAGTGGCCCACCATCCACTTTTTGATAGAAGACATTATTCTTGCCTTAAGGGATGAGAAGATGTTTTTATCTGGCAGACAAAAGTAGACTTGGGCTTTAGAGATCATCTGGTGTGGTCACGGAGGCCGACGAGTGCAATCAGAAATCACTTAAAAGGAAAGTGTGGGGCATCGGTCAAAACATGATGTTACTGTGGAATAACTATTGAATCTGAATGATTGCCTGGCCAGCCACGACCACACGCTTTTACTATACTTTACAAAGACATATGGCAGGGCTTCTTTTGTAAATCACTATGTTTACACA
Organism: Chaenogobius annularis; assembly: GCA_015082035.1. NCBI lineage: Eukaryota > Metazoa > Chordata > Actinopteri > Gobiiformes > Gobiidae > Chaenogobius > Chaenogobius annularis. Next base: position 115,123 of record BJKM01000732.1, read on the forward strand.
CGCAGAGAACTCAGAATGTGCTAAACAACAAAATGCAGCTAGCAACATCTCATTTGATTTCCAGACATGCGAGGAACTGTGTTGGTCACTGCGGTAGTTATTTATGCTCCGCAGCACAAACAAACATTGAAGTTTCAGTAGTTTTTACTTTAGCTTTTCTTCACTCCTGATCTACTGCAGTTTAATGCCTCTCCTAAGTCTGCTCCTGGTGTGATCGGACAGTTACATGCAGCTGGAAAACAACTACACTCAGACTTCTCCATTGGTGTTATTGGGACGTTTGAGATTCGAATCAAGATTCCTCAATCGTAGGTCCTGGGTTTACGTCCATTTTGAAAAATGTGTTTAAATTGAACTGGACCAGTTTCCTGCAAGCATGTAAACGTAGGAAATTAGCTGCAAGAAAGCTTTCATGAGTTAGGAAAACAGGAAGAAAGAGTTGAGGGATCCCTCCCATGAAGGTAAGTTCAGATAAATGCTTTAAAACGCAAGAGACGCCAAGCATCAGGAGATCCAGAGTTCAAAATCTGCAGTAGACAAAGGTTTTTGTTTTAGCTCTGCGACTCAAAAGGTCATCAAAAGGTTTAAAAGCACAGTCTGCCATAAATGCAGAATCAGAATCAGAATCAGAAAGGGTTTATTGCCATTGTCAATGAACAAACTTCACAAACATAGGAACTTGTCTCAGTGTTAAGGTGCAACATAAAACACTGATTAATAATAAAGCAACATATATTCAATCCAAAGGGCATGCATTAAGAAACAATTAAAATGACTATAGTATAAAATCAAAATAGACGTACTATGTAAACAAGAGTTACAGTTAAATTTACAGTTGCAGTGCAGAAAGTGACAGTGCAGTGAGTGATGAAGAGTTGCAGTTAGAGTGGCAGGTGTTTAGAGGTGTCCAACAGCAGAGGGACAATATAATAGGCTTCTGTATGGATAATATCTTGGAGCAGAATCTAAACTTTATGGAGCTGAAGGAATTACATGAAATGTTGTCAGCGCACTGCACATGCAGACAAGAGGAAGACTAAATCTAGACTCTTGTGTGGATATATGATGATGTTTTCTTCTGCTGTTTTCTTCTCTACTGGCTCTAAAATCCATGCTTTAAGGCATGGAGAAATTGTGGGCCTGGGCCTTTCTTAACATGCCTACTTAAACTTAATTTGGACAAATAAAACAATTGGACTTTGAAGGGAGTTTTGTCTTATGATTACTTAATACACCTGATTTAGTCCAGTCGAATGTTGGACACTGTGTTCACATTGATTGCTCCACCACGATAAATTCCTCCGCTTTGAGGCCCGTTCTTCTTGTTCGCCCCGCTCAATTTGCCCGAAACATGGAAAATGTGTTGCGCCTCACGCCTGATTCGTGCTGCACCGCATCAACGCGCCTCCACACAGGGTTAACATACGTGCGGTCGCGACTCCATGATCATTTCTAATATAGAAGGATATTTGGAGATGTCGTCCTCATTTGATGGACATGAGCTACAAATTAGTGGCTGTGATTGGAACGTCACAAGGCTGGGTGGTGTTCTGATGCGATCTAAGGCCAGGAACAGAAAGTAGAATGATCTGACCCGCCAGGTCCTCTCCATCATTTTAACTCTTATTCTGAAAACTTTGAATACACCAACATTCACATCTCAACCACCACCATCATTACTGTATCTTGTAAAAGCACTTTCTCCTGGTTTGACCCTTGTTCAGTCTTGATTTGACCTGGTCCTGGTGTGTTGCGTTGGCCGGGTCTGGAAATGACCTCCAAGCTAGATGACCAAAGGACATGGCATTGCTGCAACAATGTTTTTTTGGTTCTGTCTCAATAAACTGAACATACATCATATATAAAATCCTACCAATTTAAATAATACACTTAATTATCATTATAAACAGGTGAACTCACAGAAAAAGAATGTCAAATGATTTAACTATTTGGAGAAATGTCATTTAGAACTAGAATGAATTAAAGTCTGTTCAATGCTTGTCAACTCTCAATCAAGTATGCAGAGATTACAATAATTACTTTAGATCAAAAGAGGTGGCCTTCATCAATACCAAAAATATTGGAGAGTAAGTCCGGTGTATTTAAAACATTTTGCCGATTGAATTTCATTTTCTGCCTAGTGAAATCACACTCACTACAAATATGATCACACATTTATTTGACATTTACTTGCTTCAACTTTTCAAATTCCAACGTACTTTTACTCCTACATGAGTAGGAAGTTGAAGTACTTGTGTTGGTTCCTCTTCCCATTGTGAGTAAGTCTACAAGTGCTTTATGTTGATAATGCAGTTCAAGATGTGCTGTATTTACTTGATGGACCCGGATTACTTTACATTTCTGCCTTGTTTTAATAAATTGTTCTTTATTAAAGCCAACATATTTACCATTGGGGTAAGACATTTTTATTTACCTCTTTGGTAATTGATTTGTTATTTAAAAAACTGCTAAATTAACTTGTGACCAGTTGAAAAATGTATTGAAACCAGAAACTAGATATTACAGAGTTACAGTGCATGAACTTCAAATTATAAATCAGATGTTACGCCCAGACAGTCGCTCTTATTGTTACTCTATTTTTTTTATTTTTTTTTACTCTTGTGTTTACACTTGCCCTGGTTATACACACACTCAAATAATGCGCGCGCAGATCGAGTTATTCAGCTGACCCTTCTCACCCTGGACATGGTCTATTTGAACCACTCCCCTCAGGCAGGAGGCTACGGGCCATCCGGACCAGAACCTCCCGCCACAAGAATAGTTTCTTTCCCTCTGCCGTTGGACTCATGAACACTTCTAAACACCTGCACTACAACTGTAAATTTAACTGTAATTTTGTGTACATAGTAATGTCTATTTTTATCTTATACTATAGTAGATTTGAATTGTTTCCCAATGCATGCCCCTTTGATTTCATATATGTTGTTTTTATTATTGCTCTGTGTTTTATTGCACCTTAACGTGGAAACAAGTTCCTATGTTTGTGAAATTTGTTCATTGACAATGGCAATTAACCTTTTCTGATTCTGATTCAAATTGTGTAGAGCAGTGCTGTTGTCAAAGTTTGTGTGTAACAGAGCTGCGTGCGTACAACATAATCATCTTAGACATGCAGACATCAGGAAACGCACACGCAAATCGAATTACGAACGCACAAATAGAGTTACACATTGATCCACTTACGCACGCACAAATCTAGTGCACAAATTGAATGACATATGTGCAAATTCAGTTACGCACGTACAGAGTTACGCATGCACCAATTGAGTTGCAAATGCACAAATTGAACGACATATTAACTAATTCAGTTAAGCACGTACAGATCGAATTACACACACACAAATTGAGTTATGCACATTTCTTATTACCGACAAATTCCACAAACGTACACATAATTTTTTGAACAATGTTACCTCCATAGTTAAGATAAGATAAGATAAGATAAGATCACCTTTATTTGTCCCACAATGGAGAAATTGCAGTGTGGCAACACAGATTAGGTACAGAAACAGAATAGGCACAGAAGTATAATAATCAAAACAGAGAACTTAGAAAAAAGAAAACTCGTATAATCTTAATAATAATAACAGCAACATTCTTATTTACAGCTGTCACAGAAAATATTGCACCAGGGATGATTGACATTGTGTCACAGTATTGCACATGATTATGACAGTATTGCACATGATTATGAAAGCTGAATGACACATGTTCAGGGCTAACAGAGTTGGTTGTAAAGTCTGACAGCAGCAGGAAGGAAAGACCTACGAAACCTCTCCTTCACACAGCGAGGGTGGATCAGTCTGTCACTGAAGCTGCTCACCAGAGCAGTGTCTTACAGGGTGCGTAGTTTAGCCAGGACCCTCCTGTCCCCCACCACTCCAGAGTACAGCCCAGGAGATGGACTTCTTGATGACTTTGTCCAGCTTCTTCCTCTTCCTCTCTGTGATGCTGCTGCTCCAGCAGACTACACTGAGCCCAGTTTAGTCCTGACATACAGTGTAACCTATTTGTATGTGTGTGGTGTATTTTAACTTTCATCTTGAGGAAGGTCACTTGCATCTTGTTGCCTGGATAACCCGCACGTGACACGGTCGTCCAGTGACTGGCTATGAGCAATTTGTGGACTTACACCAAAATTTCAAATAGAAAGTGGAAGAAATATGCTGGTAGGGGAGGACCATGGAGCAATTCAGATATCTGGATCGAGTATTACTGCTTAAACCTGATGTGACTTGGACTAGATTTTTCCAATAGAGCGCAATGTAAATACAAACTGCTCATGTTCGGCTGACAGGGACCTACAGCTCATACAAAGGTCAGATTTTGTAGGGATTTATGCATATTTTGCTTATCTTTCTGTCATTTTAGAGGGCCAGATCTGCTTTTTTTTTAATTTACCATTTTATTGGAATAAATCTTAATAGTTAACTGCATTCTTGGTTTTAATGGTCGTGCCACAACTCCCTCTCACTACAATTTTATTCGCCACAGCACACCATTTCAATCTTTTCAGTAAATCTCACCTTGTGACATATGGTTTGATCCTGTTCTAGTCCTGGTGGGGTCAAGGTTTAGGTCCTGGTTTAGGCCTGCTTGTGTTTATGCAAGTGTGAACACAGTATGCTCTTAAAAATAACACAAAACAAATACATTTTCTGACTTGGAAGTGTCTAGGAACAAGTGATATACTGCTGTTGTCTTGCATCACTTGTGGATTGATGCGTTCATGTGAGATATGCGCACACCGGGGGGGCGGCGGCACTGGCATCTCCAACATCCACGGGAGACGATCCGGCTAAATAAAGCTGTGATCTTTGCTGTTGCTTTGTGTTGCCGGCGTAAAGCGTAGGTTCAGTCGACAAACGCTACGGCACATAAGCTCCTGTGTCGTGGCGTGTACATAGAACGGTTCTGACAGAAGTGCCTCCAACCGACTGCTATTCCTGTCAATGTAAGGAGGTTTATCCACGAGCCGTACACAGGGCAAATGTATTGTGGAGTTTAATCTGGGTTTAAAGGTTTTATCGCCACGCTGTAGGAGACTGGGATACTATTAATGAGTCAATTATGAGTGGAGCAGGTCTATTTGTGCTTGTGATGAAGCGGTACCGAGCATCGCCGCAGTCGCTTGATTAGAAGTCACAGCACATGTATAATCGCAGTTTTTATAATTGCAGTTTCATGACCATTTTATTTTTCAGAACTGTTTGGATTGAGCTTGCAGTTGTCGGTCTATACGACGGCGTGTTGTGAGATAAATTAAGTGCCCATCCACTTTTCGGTGTGTCAGAAAATTATTAAAAGAAAGCTAAGAATGTTTTTTCAAATGTTGTAAACACAATAGCCCTAATAAAAATTATTTATCAAAAATAATAACTCTTTGGGAAAAGGGTGAGATGAAAAGGAAGCTGAACAAAGGAGACGTACTGTTGTAAGATCTGGTTACCCAAAGTGAAAAGCTCATTCTGCTTTCTGATTGGATTATTGTTATGTAAATGTTTATGTAATTGTAAAAGAATCAACATTTGATTTGTTTGTATTGTAATTCGAAATCGTTTGTGTTGTAAAGCATGTTGAATTGTGTGAAATTTGTTAAAACATGTCTTTAAACATGGTAGTTGAGGTTTAGTCATGAGACAAATGTGAAATATTTGTACATTAATCACAAAAGGACAGACCCGTCACCTTATATACTTTCAAAGTTTACAACGCAACTTTTCCCCATTATTACTTTTAATCAGCCATTTTTGTAGCATTTTTTACTATAAACTATAAGAATCCAAATTTGCATATCTTCCACATAACATTCACGATATTGCACACCTCTAGAAGCTGGACCACTGTCGGTCTGGGCAGATCTCTTATGGTAACATGCCGTGAACTCAGAACCTGCTCAGAACCTGGTTAAGGTCCAGAAGACGACACTTTAACCCAGGGCCATTCAACTTCATTTTCCTGAGAGACCAAGGCCCCTTGGCCGGAGGTGCACAACACGCCGCTGTAACGACTGTAATTTGGGTTGCACAGAATATCCCCAACACTGTTTCAATAAATTGAGTTAATACAATAAAATAATTATTAGATATTTTTGAGGAATAACTAACAATGCTTTGCAAAATTGCCCTGAACAAGAATTAAACTGGAACTAGACTACACAGACCATATTAAAATAAAAATGAAATGCAACAATTGTGCACATTTGTATTAGACACAGACATAGTAAGTGCTGTTCATAGTAGTCATGACTTTAGTGCCTTTTTGCTTTAGTTTGGTTTATTGATGATAAACTCTCTCCGTAGTGTAACTTGTGCAGGTGTGATAATTGGACTCAACCAAGTTTCTTTTGGCTTGTACTTTATTTAGTGGTTATGATCGACAGCACCTTTTATGTGAAGTACGCAGCACCATTCCTCAATTTTTTCGAATTTGTCGTCTGGCACTGACCCTGCCTCCTGTTCTGAAAATGTGCACAGCTTAATTCAGAAAATCAAGAGTCAACAGAGCGAGTTATGAACCCGCTTTGTAGTACCATTTATCCAGAGACGCTCATGTCTGTGTTACTCTGGGTAAGTTCAGCCATTAATCATATGTGTCTGGAACTTGTTCAAGTCTGATATGGACTTAGTTTGGTCGTTTTTTTAGGTTGTGTTCCAACTTGAATTCGCCAAAATTGGGACTAAACCCGGGGCTAAACCTGAACCAGACCATAACCAAATCAGAAATCTTGAATAGGAAGGAATATGTACCACACCAGAGCTAAAACCAGGACCAAACCAGTGTGAACGCACCCTTAGTCCTCTTTTAATTCCAGGTTGCATCCCATTTAAGTCAGTTCAGTTATTTTAGCTCAGCCGTGATGGTACTTGAGAAACCATCAAGAATGTTCTAAAGTAGCACGAAAGTCAGAGCGTTTGTAAGGTTTATAAATCTAGCTGTGCAATTTGGACAAGAACAAGGAAGAAAAATCTCATCGCAGTTGGACACTGTAAGAGCACGAAAAGAGTTTTGAATGCATGCACTGAGCTAACCCTCACAGACAATGCCTATGGGCCAGGCAGATGCACCACAAAACACAGGTTGCACAAGTTCAAACTGAGAAATATTGCTGGATGGGGAATCTAAGTTTGCTCACTGTTGATGTTTACGCATAAAATAAGAAAAATATTGCGCGTTTTGGAGAAACTATCCGTGGAGGAGGGCAACAAGTCATTCTCCAGCTGTGCTTAAACTTTTCCTCAACGCGCTGTATGCAATGCAAACACCAGCCAGAGCAGATGGAGCAGGACGCTACACCAGGAAACAGCACAATTAAGCTGTGGAATTATGTATGCGCTCAGTCTTTCTGCTTTGATGGGAGATTCAGTAGTGTACTGTCAAATAATAACACTGAATAAAAGGTTTTTAAAGCGGCTCTATGTACATTTTCTAGTGGGGATAATCTCCGTGGAGATGTTATTGCTTTGCCTTGAATGCTCCACAGTATGGCATTAAACATATCTTGCATTCATTCAGTTAATGTTTTCTTTTTTTTAGTAAAAAAAAAAAAAAGAAAACTAATACAAAACTTCAAAAACATCCTTATTGTGAGTTTGTTCCATGGAGATAGATACATTGCAATACTGTGGAACATTCCAGGAGACGGTGGACAAGTGGGACTGTAATGACACTGTATGTGCTGCTGCCACTTTTTACGTCTCCATCAGTTAGCCCCAGGGCGGCCATGGCTACAGACGTAGTTTCCCACCGCTAAAGCGGAGGAAGGAATGAATGATGATGGACGAGCTTTTTGGCTTTTATAGGAGCGTGATATACATTAAAGTCATCGCCATTATTGATATGTGTAGCACTCATGATTTGAGCTCCACACAGTATTATTATGGAACGGCTCTCAACGAAAGTCATCTGGAAAATGCGAAAACGTTCAGGCAAATACTTCACATTGATTGGTCGAAGCGTCATAACAGCTGAGCAAACAGAGAAATCAAACGTGTGTTAAATCCTGTTGAGAGAAAATGTTTCCTCATCTATAAATGCCCAAAACACTTCCCTCCGCACATTTTTCAGAAACAAAATAGGCAGTTTCTATTAAAACAGGCTGAAGTATGTTTGTTTGATTTGCCATGTTAGTTTGGGCTTCCTCTCAAACCTCAATGCTGCCCAAAACGGCGCAAAATGGCAGCCTCGCTTCCATCAGTCTGTCCCATTATCCTTGTTATTCATGTCTCTGAGCTTGGCAATAGTATTATAGAAACTGACATAAATTCTTCTCTAGCAGCACACAGATTAACCACAGTTGAATTTACAAGAATAACGTTAAGTGCCTTACCTATAGATCAACACATTCTATCGAAAAGTCTTCCGCGAGTGACATGAATGCAGCCTACTGATGGAGGGTGTGTTGATGTGTCAGGAGGCCAAAACGCAGCAGTGGCTCTATAACAGCAGAGTGTTAGCGGCGCGTAGAGGGGAGGGAAATAGGCCGTGAAATGTCTGGGTCTTTGGGACACAAGTGCACGCTACGCCCCACTTACCTCATCGACAGTTCAAGTCCATCATGAAGTACTTTCACCTGAAGACAAGATTGATGACAGCGACGTGCTTGCCCTGTGTCTGTTCCTTGAAGAAAAAAACATGAAACGCTCCTGGTGGCACAGTGACAGTGGCAAAGTGTTTTGGATAATACGTCCATGTTAAATATTTAAAAAGATAAATAGTCCATACATCTCCAAGAAAACAAGCTACTGGCTGTCTGCTGAATGTGGGACTTATCATTTGAACAGATTTAAGGTGTGTGTGTGAGTCTGTTTAGAATGTGTTTCAATATAAAATGAATATTAGCTCTGATTTTTGTGGCTCCTGCTCCAGTGCAGATGATGTTTATTCAACTTGTTTATAGAGAAACAAAGCGCAGTCCTCAGGTTTATGGACTCCTCACTCGCCTCCAGAACCCACACTGTGCATTTGAATCTTGCTCTGTGTGCAGCGCTCTTTCTTCAGCCGAGACAATACAGGCACATTTATGTTTGACTTTTTTGTTATTTTTGTCAGTTTGCTCGTTCACATTTCGCATGGAAACAACAAAACTGTCCAATCTGCCCCTAAAGATGTTTTATTGTTTAATTTAATCCACATAGACAGATTTATATGTGTTACGGCTCCTGGCCTGAAAATCTTGTGTATTATATTGTTCCCTTCCCAACATGGCTGCAATGGGGGACATGCCGGGTTCCTGTTGGCCTCCTTGTTTCCTCTGGGGGACGGGCACCTACTGCAGCTGCTCGGGCCTACTGGCCTTTGTGGTCTTGTTGTCAACGCTGTGGATGCAGTGCCTGTCTGAGACTCGTGTTTATTTGTGTTATGTGTGTCTTTTTTTTAGCTGTCACGTTGATTCAGTTTATGAGCCTTAGTTTTGTTAGGCCTGTGTGACTTGTGCGTTTTAGAGACACTTAACTTGTTGTTCTGTTTTCGTTTGTATGTGTTTCTGTTTATTTACCTATTTATTAAACTTTATTTTGCCATTTTCCATCTTTGTTTTTTTGTTACTTCCCCCTTCCCAAGCACAGCCGGGTTGTAACAAAATGAAATGTTTTCTCAAAAATGCATTTTCTCCCATAAAGAGAGAATTGCCAGCCCTGAAAGTAGCACCTAAACACACCAAACTTTATATTCTTGTACTTAAGATTTTGATGGATCGGACAGAAGAATTTCTTGATATCTAATTCTAAATCTGGTTTATTAGACTCCAAAAAGGAGGAGAGGAAAAATTCTATTCATTCATTTAATTTAAACCCGGTCCCAGCTATTTTTCAGATTGTAAATCACAAATATGTAAAATTTCTGCAATTTTTACATAAAAATCCCTTGTATGGAAACATTACTCGATGAATTTATATCAGTAAACTACAGGATAAGTTTCATGTGGAGAGCTCTTCCTTTTCACCTGCAGTGTGAAATAAATAAAACGATAAGTAAAAACAATACATACACAAAAAACGAAGAGATAGTTCATAATTACAGAGTTTGAATGTGCCGTGTGTGAGCGACTGCTGGCATTTAATTCATGTTCTGTACCCACAAAATAATATCTGACATGTGTAGTCGATTGTTTCTCCGTTGCCAAAATTGTGTTATTTAAGCAATATTTTTCCATTTTGGACGGCAAATACTAATCCATCAATAAAATATATTTCAGTGGGCTTAACTTCCAAAACAAAATGTGTGTGGAGCTTATGTTGTTTACAAACACTTAATACTTGGACTCTTAATTGCACTGTTTACCCAGTCTGAATAACAGTCATATTTCAGATTCTCAACCAGTCCGTAAATACAAATGCATCAGAGTTTTTATTTTTTAATATATTCCAATTAAAATTCCATTACAGCTCCCACTGTACAGTACAGTACAAACTCTAATTATGAAAGAACCGCCACTAAATGAGTCCATTATGCAAAATAAATGTGTTTTGGAGGGGTCTGTTTTTGAAATGGGGAAATATTTGCTCACATGAAGCAGGATTGTCTCAGTATGAGGACGTTGATGAAAATTTTAATTGGCAATTTCTATTTTCTGTCAAAAGAACAGCAGTGGTTTACAAAGGATAAGACAAATTGCTACTGACAGGTTTTGGCACATGCTGAAGACGTTGATTATGAAAGTTAAACTTATCATTCTGGACGGAGTAGAGTTGAAGACTCTTTGGGCAACTGCTCATTTATGGTTAGTTTTCTGACGGAGCCCTACCAATCTTACCTTTATTCAATTCAAGTGATCGCTGATTAAAAAAAAAGATTCATATGAGCACGTTCACCTCTCCACAGATCTGACCTGTCTAATATTCAGCTTGTCACACGATGCAGGCTTGATTTATGGAACAGTTTAAATGAGATAAAGAGCTGTTTAAATACATCCCGCTTCACAACTGTACAAACATAAGGTATTACTTTACTTCATTATTACTGAAAAAGGATTCTTGTGTGTAAGTAGGATTTTCATTAGAAGTTAAACTCCTCTGGGAACTAGATAGTGTAGTTGAACTATTGGATTTATGCATCTTGTGTCCTGTACCTTGGGATGTAAAAGGTTTTAAAATACTTATGAAACATGTATCCTAAGAACAAAATACCAGCCATGGTCTATTTTTTCAAGCAACAGCCACATAGACCATATCTGGATCAATGTAACAGTTAGGAATAACTGTAAACCATATGTAGAAAGGGCAGCTTACAGGTGAGACCTTCTTTGGACATGTACCAACAAAGATAGCTTGGCTCCACTGCCCTATTGCATGCATTGCTGTGATCTCGCATTGTACCTGGAGCCTGTGCACATCCCATAAACTTTCCCACCTGAATCTGCCTAATTGTTACTTCGTCAAGAACCATTACATCACCTACTATCATTGTGGCAGTGGGGAAACAGTTTGAGGGAGCGCAGGATCTCGGAAACATAAGTGCGAGCTCATGCAGAAACTGTTTACCAGAGTGCTCTGAGGTCAGTGTAACAGCACGCAATGATTTGAATGACTTTGGAAATCCACCGCATCCAACTCGCAGGAGATACAAACCCGGCATTAAGGCTGCTCGATACAGCCTCATACAAATCCAAATAGTAATGTTTTGTGGGCATGGTAGCATAGAATTCTTGAAATAAGGAGTCTTTTTTGTGCAGTTTGAATTGTATTCATTTATTTTGCATAATGTGAACTATAGACATATTTTGTATGAGCTTTTTATCTTACATTGACTGGAGTTGATCTTTTCTTTGCCCACACAATATGCTGCGTCTCTGGCTAATAACGACCTTATAGGCTAGCACCAAAGCATTTGTTCTTTAGTATTTACTTATATATTTGAATATATATATATACATATATATATATATATATATATATATATATATATATATATATATTGTATGCCCAGAAATAAAAGCTGAACTACTTTACTTGTTTTCCAGACTAAATATGAAATACCATGCTCATGTGCCCAGTATTTAAACATATTTCCGAAGCCAAACTGATCTTTCCGTGCAAGTGGTTTGAATAGAATTTGTATGACCTTCTGAGCAAGTCCTCACAGCACCTTTCTGGAAACATTCATGTTTCCAGACATGAGTAAATGATTTATATATTCTACTGACTCACTTTATTTTACTTACAGTGAATATTTGGGAGCTAGATAGTGTGCTAGTGTCCCTGGTGCCTCTAGTGACCCTCAAGGTAATTGGAAGACAATGAGTGAATGAAATATTAATGCATGTAATAATATCCACTTTGCTTATCCACTTTTGATCAGTGATTTGCATACTGATTAGACATATACATACAGCAGACACTCCTTCTGATGCAACACATGTATTTATCTAGATGGATATGGATATAATAGTTATGAAGTACAATGGACACACATGCTTGCATGTGGTTTAGTCAGTGCTTATGAGTAACGGCTTTGTGAAAGGTGAAAACTAAAGGAACTGAATATTTTCAGCCCTCAGGAAGTCAGTGCCAGAGAATATGCATACAGTTGTGGGAATGACATTATAACAAAGCTGCAAAAACTGTATTCATAGTTTAGCCCTGCCCCTTTATAGAGCTCATCAGTCCTATAAGATAATTTCACTTCTTTACAACAAAATATGAGCGCATTGATGGGTCAATGTTCCTCAAGGTTCCAGGGTAGATCTAAGGCACTAAAATAAATGTTTTTTTTATTTGACTATTGGGACATACCAACGCAGTTCAACCACATCTTTGTCTTCATCAGGGTGAAAGGTGGCTTTATCAGTGAAAGTGATCACGTGAGGTAGTCACCTTGTTTCACGAGACATTTCTATACCTTGGATCCTTGAGGATCTCTTTGGAAAGCGCCTCACATCACCTGACCTATCGACGCATTCACTTTTTCCACTTGTTTTAAATAGCCTGGCTTGGTATTTAGTCTTTTTTTAAGAAATTTTTGAGCTGCATCACCTCGGCTGAGGTGAGTTTTCTTTTTTTTCTCTTTTCTAAATGATCTGTTTTTATTATTACACTGTGCCTAATCTGCTTCTGTACCATTTGTTGCAACAATGGAATTTCCCCATTGTGGGAAAAATAAAGGTGATCTTATTTTATCTCTAGAGATGTCGCCACAAATGCTCTTTTCCACTAATGAGCAAGGCAACAAAATAATTAAGGAATGAAGGACTTGCTGTTCAACACGGACACACGACAACCACATCATAGTCTAAAAAGGACAAAAGATTAGTGCTGCGATCACACGCTCAGACTACAGGAGATGAGAAATTATCCCTTTATGTCCCCGAATCTGGGGTGGCATCTGAAGACGACAATGATGTGGTCAAAACACATCATGGCAAGGCAAGGCAAGTTTATTCGTAGAGCACAATTCGTACACAAGGCAATTCAAAGTGCTTCACACAACAGGAAAAAATGCATTAAAATCACAAAGACATGACAGAAATCACAAAATAATAGTTCAAGACATAAAAGAGAAGAGTGCAAAGAAAAGCATTGGTGTCCCAATAGTCAAATGAAGGACTTTTATTTTAAGCCATAGTTTTAAATCCTTTCATTTGGGATGTCCAGTATGGATTTTATCGTACTACTGTACATGAAATAAATGAAGTATCATGTGTCCAGGTTTCAGAGTGATTAATAATTAGGACTTCAAAATGTTGCATAAAAGAGGAAATTGATACCCATGAACACCTATGAGGCAATTCATGTCCACAACCTAAAAATATCTGAAAAGAAAAGAAAAAGTTTAAAATAATGGCCCTATTTCTGCACACGCAGAAGCTCAATAATGAAGTTTCAACTAATCCTTTAGGACAGTTAATTCAATGATTAGTTAGTGTAATCCCTCATTCGTCCAGGAGTGTTCCATTGTAGAAAAAGATTCAGTTGTAGTCATCTGGACATTGTTTTTTAGAATGACAACTTCATATTTTTCTACAATTAATTCGATAATAAATATGGATTATTAAAATATCTATTTATTAATTTTATATGAGGAAAGATGTTTCTGTGCATCAGCAGCTAAGCTAAATTGAAATAATCAGTGTTTTAACTAAAAAGGCTGGATTGATGGATCACACATTTTAATTTGCTTTTAAAAGAACAAAAACATGAAAGAGTGAACCACTACTTTGCTTTATGTGAACAAAATGATCAGAGCCAACTCTCCATCTCTGTCACAACAGCCACTTAGGTCTGGGCTCCGTAGGCAGGGGTGTCCAGATAAGCACCATTAGCATCTGGGCTAATCACCTTAATCCATAATGCTACACCTGCTAATGATGTCGGACAGCATCATTTACGTCGTTCATTAAAACCATTACCTTAAGTCTGACTAAAGTGTGTTCAACTTTGCACTACAATTACCTATAAATGAACAGTTCTTTTGCTCCAGCAGAGACAATATTAGCAGGTGTAAACTCGCTCTTCTCTGCCTTCTGTGCTCACACATATGCTTGCTTTCTTTTGCCTATTTTTAAATTCTGCATTTACTTCTCATTTAGTTTCCATGGCGACCACGTGCCGTACATAGAGGCTATATATGATGGGGCGCATACCTGATTTGTGCAAGGAGTCTGTCAGCAGAGAACCTCAAAGAAACACATGTAGAGAGAGAGAAGAGGAAGTGTGGACTCAGGCAGAACAAAAAGTAGGCTATTTAATGCATCTATTTTATTTTACAAGAAATTCAATTATATGTTCATAAAGTTATTCATGATTTTCTTCTAAACTAACAATAAGCAATCATAATTGAAACCAAATGTTCTCAAATCATTGAATAAAAAATACCGTTTGTCTTTCAAATGAATTACAGAAAAATAAATCGAAAAGTAACCGTAACTAATGCCTGTATGTGTCCTCCAGGATTCTTCCCTTCCTATATAATATACTTACGTGTTATATAGGTCAGGTGATTTTAAAATACACCATCTTCATATATACAGTATAGCTTTGATCTTCTTGATTGTTGTGCTTCTAGTGAATGACAGGGACCAGATTCCATGATATTTTTAGGTGTTGACAGCATTTTGTGATTGAAAATGATTCCTTTGGTTTTTGGGGTTGTAAGGCGGAGGTGGCGCTTGTGAAACATTGAGTTGAGGCTGAAGTGTGAAGTAGGACGGTATTGTCAGCGTAGATATGAATCCGGCAGCTGTCAGCAGCCTTTTGATGTGAATGTAATAAAAAGGTTGGGCCCAGAATGGAGCCCTGTGGCACACCTTTGGAGATGAGGAGGGGTTCTGAAGTAATCTTAACAATCTAAAAACTCCGGTAGTAGAGTTGTCTAAGCTCCAGCAGTTATGCCAGTCTTTTTGCCGGTCTCAGCACCATGAGAGCATATTCCAGCTATGACAATTTCCTGAATGTCCTCCCTGCTCTTCAGTCCCCTATCACCCTCTAATATTCTGTAAAATGTGTCCAACAACAATAAAATAAAATGAATAAATACATTTGACAACCAAAGTCCCCAGCAAAATACTGACATTTTATATACTAACATAAAAAATATGTATCTATTTATTTGAACAGATAAATAGAGAATAGAGCAAAAAACAAACCCCCAATCTTTCAGTCCCTCCTGTTTGCACATATTCAAATGTCCCCCAATGTATCGTTTCCACCTGGCCCAGTTTTTGTTAAATTTGTCCATGTTTAAGTTCAGTGTAAAAGTAAGTTTTTCCCACATTATTTCAGTCCAGTCCTTGATAGTCAGCCCATTTCCCATTTCTTTGTATAGGTATCATTAATCATCTCCATCGCTGGATCTCCTACATCCGAGGTACATTGTTTTAAAGTCAAATGGAATATTGGTGTCAAAGACAATCCGCTGTGCCTAAAACAAAATTACATTCCCTTTCCCATTTATGTTTTATATATTTAGTAGAATGATTGTCCAGATTATTAATGTACTTATATAATTTAGCAATTATTCCCCTTGTGAGTTCTGATTGATATGCCTTGATAAAGTTTTCTGTCAGAGGGTAATAATGATCATTGCTTTGTTTAAATTCTTGGTTGTAAGTCCTGTTTCTCCAAAGCTAAATATTATTTCAACATATCAAAGCTTATCAGTTGATTTTCGGGTCAGTGCTGTTTTGTACAAAACTTGGATCATAAACCAACCATTTTAAGCTTAACATCTTTGTTTAGTTTGTATGTTTCCAGGTCGTAAGCACAGATTTTACCCAGGGATTCTCAACTACCTCCAAATGACTCAACCGCTGTCATCAGCCTGTAAGGCCTGTATTGGAACCTCCAGCACAACACGACACTCAATGTTTTTCTATCGAGCTTCAAATTCTGGATCACATCAGAACAGCAATGCTCTGATTTGAGCCGAAATTAAGTAATTTTTTGGACAAGGTAAACCCCAACCTCCGTTTTCTTTTGAAAGTTGTAGAGTTTTGAATCCAATACAAGTTTTTTCTATCTTTCCATACAAATCTAGAGCATGGTTTATTCCACTCATTGAGTAGCCTGTTGGGGATGGACATTGGGAGAGTCTGGAATAGGTTTTTGAGGGATTCTGTTTTCCATTTAAAAGGGAAGGTTCTTCTAACAAATGCTGTTTTCAAGCAAGATTCCTATAAAATAAATCCAATGTAATAATTAAATGAAATATCTTAAAAACTGCCAAAACTAAAGAAAAATCGTCCCATCTAGCTCACTTGCGTCCTACATCCAGTGTCCGCATCACACACTACACCTCTCCATCCCTCCTGTACCTCTGCACTCCTGGAGCAAACTTTCTCGGACAAAGGCTTAATCCAGTGGCTGTCCAAATGCGGAATAGCCTCCTGGGGGAATGTGTCACACAGATAAGAGAAAGTGCTCCCAAAATCTTTCGGGAGACATGAATGAAAAACATCTCCCTGACCAAACGTTTACAGAGTGCCACTGTTGAACGCCACTCAACCATTTGATTGGTCAGTACAGGTGCAATTCACTTGGCCATTGGTTGCAATTTCAATAGTGAGACCCAAAATATTTGCGTGCTCTGCAACTTTGACAATTTTAGGAAGTCCCAAAAGTCCCCCCTATAGTTAAGATGTTCCGGAATAAAGTTGGGTTGACAGGTTCACATGAGAAAATAGTCAGAAATGCAATTTGATTACGCCTCAATAATACATTTGAAAAGTGTTAGCAATGAATAAAAAGCACATGCATTTATCTTATTCAATATTGATCGATAAACTGAAATCGATAAATGGTACGATTCTTAAGATGTACCAGGATCTCCAGATATACTTTTGTCCGTCTATTCTCTCAACATAGATGTTTTGATGGGGAAACAACAGCCCTGTCCAATCTGCACCTAAAGATGTTTTATTTTTCTTTCATATAATCCACTTGATCGATAGATTTGTAGGGACACTGTCATTTCAGTCAGTTTTCTCCAAATGCCTTTTTTGTCCATAGAGACATAAAGATCAGCCCTTAAAGTAACACTTTGATATACTGACCTGTCCAGTCATGTGATTATATGAGCATGACTCAGATTTAAACAAAAGAAAAGGCAACATTTTTAAATTCCTCAAATACTAAATAAGGTAACTAAATTTCCTTTGTACTTTGTTTTGTATTTAATATGTTGTGTATGT
The DNA here is from genome assembly GCA_015082035.1 of Chaenogobius annularis. NCBI lineage: Eukaryota > Metazoa > Chordata > Actinopteri > Gobiiformes > Gobiidae > Chaenogobius > Chaenogobius annularis. The sequence goes on from BJKM01000732.1 coordinate 132,767, forward strand.
CCCAAATATTGGCAATTTTTACACATAAAATGCCTAATTTTTAAATAAAAATATGAGAGGTAAAAAACAACAAATTTAAAGAAGTTAACAGAAGAGCTGATGTCACAAAATTTAAGATTTCTTTCTATTCTCCTGCAGTGCCTGGTCTTAAATATGTAAAAATACTAATAGATGGAAACAGGAGTTATACAGGAGTTCTTTTACCCACATAAAATAATACGGTTCTTAATATACTTATTAAGAGTTCCTGTAAAGTCAGTGATTGTAATTTCTTCCAAGAAAGCAGCATTCAATGGTGACTCACCTCTGCCTTCTAGCTCACAAAGAAAAATACATCACATTTCTCAATTGAGGTGAAAAAATGAATGAAAGCAGGACCAACTCTATCATAACTCAATTGACATCTTATAGTTAATCTTGACTGTAGTATATAGGCAATATGCAAAAAAATTATTATATCACAATTTCTGAACATTTAGCCTTTTATTGCATTTAAGAGGTAACTAGAGGTATAACTTCTCCTCTGAAAGTCTGCAAGACATTTCACTGCTCTTGGTTATAGCCACCTGTCACTCAGAGCATGACAGAGACTGACCAATTGGAGGAATGGGTGGGGGAAAGTGCATGTGTTTGTAAGCTTCACAGACGTACAAGAGAACATGACAAATCCAAATTGAAAAGTATGCCAAGCCTTGGTCAGGGAATCAAACCTGAAACCTTCTTGCTATGGGGCGAGAGTACGTACTGAGTTCTAAAAAGTTACCCACACAGAGGAGGTCATGCTTGAAAATAAATCAGAATCAGAATCAGAAAAGGTTTATTGCCATTGTCAATGAACAGAATTCACAAACATAGGAACTTGTTTCGGCGTTAAGGTGCAACATAAAACAATGAACAATAATAAAAACAACATATATGAAACATAAATGAACTCAAAAGAGCATGCATTAGGAAACAGTTCAAATTAAATTTAGTATAAGATAAAAATAGACTTACTATGTACACAAGAATTTACAGTTGTAGTGCAGAAAGTGCAGTGAGTGATTGATTAAATTGTAGTTAAAACGGTAGGTGTTTAGAAGTGTTCATGAGTCAGCAGAGGGAAAGGAACTGTTCTTGTGGCGGGAGGTTCTGGTCCGGATGGACCGTAGCCTCCTGCCTGAGGGGAGTGGCTCAAATAGTTCATGTCCAGGGTGAGAGGGGTCAGCTGTGATCCGACATGCTTGTTCCAGAGTCCTGGAGACGTACAGGTCCTGCAGAGATGGAAGTTTGCAGCCGATCACCTTCTCAGAAGAGCACACAATGCGCTGTAGTCTCTGTTTGTCCCTGGCTGTGGCTCCAGCGTACCACACGGTGATGGAGGAGGTGAGGATATACTCAATGATGGTCGTGTAAAACTGCACCATCATCTGCGCTGGCAGCTTGGCTTTCCTCAGCTGCCGCAGGAAGTACATCCTCTGCTGGGCCTTCTTGATGAGGGAGCTGATGGAAGGCTCCCACTTGAGGTCCTGGGTGATGGTGGTGCCCAGGAAGCGAAAAGAGTCCACGTGGTGATGGGGGATTCTGTCATGATGAGGGGGGGCTGGGGGGCTGTGACTTTACTGAAGCCTACGATCATCTCCACTGTCTTCTGGGCGTTGAACTCCAGGTTGTTACCGCTGCACCAGGACACCAGCCGGTCCACCTCCCTCCTGTAGACAGACTCTTCCCTGTCTGAGATGAGCCCGATGGGGGTGGCTGGAGGCGCAGCAGTTTGTGTACAGGGAGAAGAGCAGAAGAGAAACTACACAGCCCTGTGGTATCCTGTTCTGATAGTCCGAGTGTCTGAGACATTCTTCCCCAGCCGCACGCTCTGCCTCCGATCCGTCAGAAGTCAGTGATCCACCTGCAGGTGGAGTCAGGCACGTTGAGCTGGGAGAGCTTGTCCTGGAGCAGAGCAGGGAGGAAGGTGTTGAATGCAGAGCTGAAGTCCACAAACAGGATCCTGACATAGGGTCCCGGGGAGTCCAGATGCTGCAAGATGAAGTGGAGTGCCAGGTTGATGGCATAGACCTGTTGGCTCTGTAGGGGAACTGCAGGTGGTCCAGCAGGAAGGAGGTGAAGGACTTGAGGTGGGGCAAGACCAGGCGTTCAAATGACTTCATGACTACAGACGTCAGCGCCACAGGCCTGTAGTCATTATGTCCAGTGATCCGGGGATTCCTGGGGACAGGGACAATGATGAACGACTTGAAACAGGCTGAGACGTGGCACGACTCCAGTGAGGTGTTAAAACTGTCTGTGAAGACACGGGACAGTTCTCCTGTACAGTGTCTTAAGGTGACGGGAGAAACACCATCTGGTCCAGTAGCTTTTCGGGGGTTGGATTTCCGAAATAGTCTGTTTACATCTTGTTCCTGAACTGAGAGAGTGTTTGGGCAGGTGGGGGGAACTGGGGTTGAGTTGGCAGAGGTGGCCACCATGGAGGAGGGGGTGGTCACATCAAACCTGGAATAGAAGGCGTGAAGTTGCTCAGACAGTTTTTGGTCATTGGCAGCAAGGGGGGTTCGAGGCCTGAAGTTGGTGAGAAGCCGGAGCCCCCTCCACTCAGAGGCGGGGTTGTTGTCAGAAAACTGCTGCTTCAGACGCATATTGTACTGTGATCTCGCTCGAGACACCTCTTTGCTAAATCCATATTTCGCACCTTTGTAAGTGCTCTCTGTCTCCAGCCCTGTGCGCTGCCTCCTTCTGCTGCCTTAACTGCCTCAGTTTAGGTGTGAACCAGGGTTTGTCATTATTGAAAGTGACTTTGGTGTTTGATGGTATAATGCTGTCCTCACAGAATCAAATGTATGATGTCACAGTGTCCGTGTACTCATCCAGACTATCTGAGGCAGTTCTGAAAAGGAGATATATTATATACACAACAACCCTATATTCTACATGTACAATATCAATAGACAAAAACATCTCCTATAAATAAATGAATGAAAACACTTTAGTTGTTAGTTTGCATCTATAGTTAGGCATACAAGTTATTTATTCATCTGTGTACGTCTCAAATCTTGGCAACAAAAAAACAACAAAAAGTGCCCCACTAGAACAAAGAAAAAATGCCCACAAAAAATTCTTGTTCCTTTTATCATTTATTGAACCATATGTCGTTCTCATAGTAGCAGGCCAACTCAAATAAACTATTTTACAAATAAGACTTTCTAACTTTCTTTCTTTCTGTGGATTAGAAAAATTAGTTCTGGCTGCGTGAATCCAGTCTTTGATGTGTTCTAACAATCCGCAGTGAACAGCAGACTATTTGAACATTCCACTGTGTAGTGTGTAGAGGGGCCCTGCAGGAGAACCGTGGGTGACTCTCTTCTCCAGGGGCAGGCATAGTTAATGGAACATGAAATCTGCTGTAATCTAATCAGCTATACTTTATCACCGTGTTCTGTAGATTTTTATTTCCTACTAATGAACGCTATTGAGCCAACAGGCATTCTCCAACAAGTAATTAAATGAAGACAGCTGAATCTGACAGAGGATTCAAGTGATGTAGAATATATTTGTAGGTTAATATTTGTATGAGCTTGCATATCTATGAAGAGAAGAGAGAAAAACAGAGTACAGTACATTATTATTGGGAGTGTTGTTGCAGCTTTCTTATATATATAAAAATATATTTTAAAAAAAGTAAGTATATATATATATATATATATATAAAAAGTAAAAAGTAAGTAAAAAGTAAAAGTAAAAAGTATATATATATATATATATATATATATATATATATATATATATAAAAAAAAAAAAAATATATATAAAAAAATATATATATATATATATATATATATATATATATATATATATATATATATATATATATATACACATATACTTACTTTTTACTTTTTGGAAAATTACCATATATTTGTATCCCAATATGTCATTTTGATGCATTTCATTTTACATATTTAAATATCTTTCAACCATAATACTGTTAAATTGTATGAATTTGACTGTATGAATTTCGCACCTTTGTAGCGCTCTCTGTCTCCAGCCCTGTGCGCTGCCTCCTTCTGCTGCCTTAACTGCCTCAGTTTAGGTGTGAACCAGGGTTTGTCATTATTGAAGGTTATTTTGGTGTGTGTCTGTCCTAATAGAATAGAATGTATGATGTCACAGTGTCCGTGTACTCATCCAAACTTTCTGTGGCAGCTCTGAAAACCACCTGGTCTGCCTCACTGGTCCACTTCTTAGAAGTCAGTGTACGCACAAAAACAGACATAAAAAAGGCACCAAAACGCCAGGGCATCCGTCAGCGGTGCCATGTTGATCATGTTGACTACATGACTACAGACATCAGCACCACAGGCTGATCTGGGGTTTCTTGGGGCAGGGACGATGGTGCTAACAATAAACAAATACTCCACTGTAACAAAAAGCAAATACTTCTCTGTAACAACAAACAAATACTTCACTGTAACAATAAACGAATTCTCCACTGAAAACAATACACAAATACTCCAATGCAACAATGTACAAATGTAGCAAATACTTCCAGGATAAATATTCTGATAGCAAGTAAAAAAAATAATCTTAGACATACATTTTTGTGCAGACTAACCAGCACAATTGTCAGCATGTTCCCATTATTCTATGCTGTCCACATCTTGTCCTGTACTTTCTGCTTTCCATGAGAACATAGTGGCTTGTGTTTGAACAGAGGATGACTCAGATCGTACCGTTCACTGCTCCCTTTGAGACAGAACACCCTTCTGTCATAAGAGAGGCATAGTATGCTTTTTTTCTGAGATATAGTCATAATCAATGACGCATTAGTTTACATTTTGTAGATTTTAAATGGTTATATTGATATAAAACATGAGTTGTTTTTATTAGTAACAGGTCCACTGACTTCCGGCTCAAAACGACCATGACTAAAAACTGGCTGATGCTCCACATCATGTGGGTGTCGAATGCAGGGCAATACAGGATTACTCATTCATTCATGAATCACTCATAACAATTTGTCTCAGCTGAGGGAAAATCTTAAAAGGTCTTATTCTTAATCGGTTAAAAGCTCATAAATGCCAAATTTGAATAATAATATCTATTTTGAACAAAGAAATGATTTAAGTGAATAGATAGACTTTAGTGTAGACACCCATTATTGTTTCATAATTTTCTAATTTGCCACAACAGAAATGTGTACTGAAAATGTAATTTTGACCAAAAAAATTGTCACAGAAACCATTTTCAGCAGCTTCAAACTTGCACTAGTTTATAAGTCGCCTGTTCTCTGAGATAATATGTTGCAGATGTTAGTGATTATTGTTTCTAGAGTCTTGTACAATTATAACTAGTGTGCTTATTTTATAAGCTAATTTTGAGTTGTTTTTTTGTAATACAATAAAATAGAAATAATAGGAACTTACAACAACAACAACAACAACAACAACAACAACAACAACAACAACAACAACCAAATTATAAATATGAGTATTACTATAAAGATTCTGAAAGAGCTGTGTTTGGTTTATTATGATTTATGCAACCAGAAAATAATAATGTTTTGTAGCTGCTAATGATAGATTTGTATTCAATATTTGAATTGATACTCTGGTCTGGATCGATTCATATAGTAGAATTGATCTTATTACGTGTTTGGTTTTCTGCATGCATGTTCAAAATGAAATCATTTCATGTTTTTTGCTAGTCCTTAAACAACACTGTGGCGATAAAGAAATAAATGCACCTTTAATCATCTTTCTTCTCCCTCATATTCTCAGTTGCACACTATAATTTAGCATCTTGTTGATCCTGGCATTTGTGTGGACATGCTCTGGCCTTTTCATTACTGCTGCTGTATCCAAGTGAGTGAACCCAGGTGTTAGCTTATCTGCCGGATCCGTGCGCTCTAAATTATGGGCCATAGATCCACGCTCTTTTGGTCAATTTTCAATCAGCCATAACGGATCAGGTGAGGCCTTTGGAGGACTATGTAATGAACCCAAACAAGTGAATGATTAGGCGAAATGGCAGAAGCTACAGAGATTTCAAAAGCATTTTTATTTTTTTTGTGTTTGGCAGGAATGGTTCTCACAGTTTACTTGGAGAAAGAAGTAATGTCTTAACGTAAAACCTTGTATATCACTGCATCCAAATCTATCTCGTAATGCTTTAATATAAGGTTCCTGTGGTTTGCTGGTGGTGCAGAGGTCTCTACCCCTTTCATGCTGCAACTGTCGAATAAAGCCTTCAAGCCAAAATAATTCTTTAAAAAATAAACAAATTCAGAAATAAATACATTGCCTGTCCCAAAAAAATTGTTGCCACAGAAAAAAGCGGCACACGCTCTAATATTTGGTAGGACCGCCTTTAGCTTTCATTACAGCACCCATTATATTAAAAGATGTATTTCTGTCCAGTGTGTCATTATTCCTCACACAGATCTTGTATTGCTGATGGAGAGAGTGACCACTGCACAAAGCCTTCTCCAGCTCACCCCAAACACTCTCACTGGGGTTCAGATCTGGAGTTTCTGCTTCTCCTTCGATGTTTTCTCTGCTTGATGCCAATGATTTGACCCCTCTCAAACATACTAACATCTTTTCATGTCTTTCCACATGGTTGTTTCAGAAATGAGAAGCCGCTCACTGCATCAGTCAGGTTTAAATACCATGTTGCAGCTGAAAAATCATCAGCCATGCAGCAATTACTGTATTTGCAGGTGCCGATTTCTTTTTTTTCTTTTTTGACAGGCAGTGTGTAAGGTTCCTTTGTAAAGACACATGTTTTTTGTTAATGGTTATTATAAGCCATCTAGAAATGCTAATCAATTTCTTATAAGTTCATACAAAAAAACCTGGTGCTTAGGAATGCTTTGCAAATACACTGAAAAAAATATAAAAGCAACACTTTTGTTTTTGCTCCCATTTTTCATGAGCTGAACTCAAAGCTTTTTCTAAACACACAAAAGATCCAGCTCTCTCAAATCTATTTTTCAGAAATTTGTTGAAATCTGTCTTACTGAGCAATTTATATTGATAATAATAACCCATCCCATCTCACAGGCATATCAAGATGCTGCCACTGTGAAATGTTACTTTTATTTTATTGGGAGGGTCTGGTGTGACCAACAAAATGGCTGCCAATGTTGCTGCATATGGGCAGGAACTGAAACATGCTGTTGTATACACCGATCCAGAGCATCCCAAACATGATCAATGGGTGACGTGTGCTTTGTTGTGCCATTCATCCACAGCTATCATCACATCATGTTGAAGCATGATAATATACAGCCCCATGGTGCAAGGATCTGCACACAATTCCTGGAAGCGGAAACATTCCAGTTCTTGCATGGCCTGCAAATTCACAGGACATGTCACCCATAGAGCATACTTGAGATGGATCAGCATGAGCGGTGAATGCTGTTAGTGCCTCGCTTTCTGATTTCAATCGCCTCCTTGATCCAGCGTTTGAACTGGTTGTTCTCTGATCCAATGACCCATGCCCTGTCCCAGTCCAAAATGTGGTTATTCCCTTTGGAATGAGCTGATATTGCTGATTTTAGATTCTCTTGTTCTGCTTTTTGTGTCCTTCTCTCATTCATTCTGGTGTTCTTTTTTTCGGATGTGGAATGCTCGTCTTGTTTTACATATGATTTTTTGCATGATTTGCATTGAATTTCATACATTCCATTCCATTATTGTTCCTTTGGAATTTTAGCTTTGGGATTTACAGAGGTTGTAATAAGTGTTGATATTGTATTTTTTCATAGCTGTCTAAACAGGTAATTCAGAGACCAGGTCCTCTCCGGCAGGCTTACCACACCTCAGGAGGTAACATCAGCTTAAGTCACACATCACCAACGCCGGTGACAGTCCTGAAGATGGCCTGCAGTTAAGCAGCCCAAACATGTCAACAAGGTAATAACATCTCCTAATTGATTGTCTTTAGAAAAGAACATAGGTCTGTGGATATATCTTAAGAAGACATAATGAATATTGTTAGGGTCATTTCAGAGCACCAGCCTCAGGCACACATGTGCAATATTCATGCTGTCTCATCAGCATCTTGATGTGTTAAACCTCACACTTGGGATGGTGTGCATAACATTCAGTCTCATGGAGTCTTGAAGATGAAGTGCCCGCCACTAAAAGGTTTCGGGGGGTTTGCTTTAAGTAAAGGATCATTTGGGAGTAAGTATGCATTATTACATAAACATTTTTACTCATTAAAAGTACTGAAATTCTATCGCAAATGTCATAAGAAGACAATATAGATCAGTAATAAGAAGACAATATAGATCCCCTCTTCTATTAGGGCTGAAACAAGTTAATCAATTAATTATTTAAATAATCTAATTCAGCAACAATAATTTACAGAGTAACCGAAACTGCTGGAATAATCGATTAGCAAAACATTTTTGAATAGCAGCCCTATCTAAAATGTCAAGCATCTATTCTAATACCTGAAGTATATTATTACTTTTCCCCGGTGCTGTGAATACACTTCAGTTTTACCAATATGCTGCAAAAATGTTAAACCTTGTCAAAGCATACATAATAGTCTTTGCAACCTCATAATCATGTTTCACAGTGCTCCCTTTTATCCAAGATATTTATTTATATGTTTTTTATCCAGTGCGCCTTATATTGAATCTTTCTCTCTATTGAAAATAAAAATGTTAAAACACATAAATAGTGGTATAATAATCTCTGAGCTGTAGAGCTTCTATATGCATTGACTATGATTACGATGAGCATGCCAGTCACATAGCGTTGGCTGGATAGGGTGCATTAAGGGGGTTGGCGACCGAGGGAACCCCTGCTGAGATCAGAAGGGGCGGAAGAGCCAATCAGACGCGAGATGGCTGGGAGCATGACCAATCACAGCCGCCTTAACAATCCAGGCAGTTTTTTTTCTTTCTGGTTAGAATTTTCCTTTATCTTTGCCTAACCACAACTCCAACCGTCTTTGTTTAACAGCTTTAGAGAAAATGTGCACCTCAAGCAATGCATCAAAACGATAGGAAGACTGAATGGAAATGGAACATGAAGTCACCTTACAAAAAGGAAAAAATGTAAAATCTTGCATTGGTTCAATCAGAAATGGTTGTGTGGAGTTGTCCTCGATGTAGTTCATTTGAAGGAAATCGCAAAGGTTCATTTTAATGTTACTTGGAATGTCTAAAGAAATGTTTCATTCTGAGATGATGTTATACTGACGGAATGAAATTTAGTTTGTTCGTCTTTGGTGAAGGTTCAGTCTACTATTTTAAACTGTAATAATTCAGACAAGAATGTTTTTGTTTACCTTTAAGCTACTTCCTGCCTTCCTCCAAAGCGCAAGTAATTATCTTGTATCGTGTCTTGTAGTCTACTTCCACGGTTTATCGGGGAAGCTACTGTCTGATAGGCTACCTTCTCTAGGACAAAACCACATTATGGACTAAAGAATGCCAGGTATATCTGTGCTGAAGGTAACAAATACCACCATTGGAAAAGAAGGGCAATCAAGAACCGTAAGCAAGGAGCATAAATTGTAGAGCAGGGAATCACAGGGTCCCTCACGATTGGATGCAATACACTATACACCGCTCGTGATAATATCACGACTTTGAGATACATGCAATAATTGATATATTGCACATGGTATTCTACAATATATCTTTTTTTTTTTAAGAACCCAATACATTTCAAAAACATTTGTCTTTGTTGAACCCCGACCTGCACAAACTCAAAATGAAATACACCCATTTTAATATTCAAAACAGTCAAAATGTCAAATTGTTTGCGTAAGCCCACGATATCGATACGGTATCGTCAAATGTAGTATCACTATATTTTGGCACAACCCTAATAACTTGTTATGAGGGAGCCTACCCATTATCACATACATATATGGGATGCAGTCCTGAAGAAGGCTTAAGACAGTTCTTCTATACACGTAAGCAGCACAATCATGTGACACTTCAGAGGAAGGCATGAAGTACCTGAAACATGTAAAGCTAATAAACTAAAACCCCTTTGTACAGGTGCGGGACGGAGCCCTAAATTTAACCAAATCAACTGTTTCTTAACCTAATCCCAGTCCTACCCTAATTATGAAAGAATAGTACAAAATAAACACTTTCTAAAAAAATACAAAGGTTAGAACGCTCTGCCCCTCGAAAAACAAACAAACTCCCCCAAAATCCCCACAGCTATAGTTCTCAATAAAACGTAAATGTTGCTGTATTGCCATTGCCATAATGTGTTATAAATGAATCCACAGCCAGCCATTTCAAAAGTATTGATTGCTATTGTAGAGGTTATAGAGGTTATAATTGTAGCGTTGGGCTTAATTTGCCTATTTTTACAAACTAATGATTCAATTAGACTGAGGTTGAGCCATGAGAATCCCTGACAAGGAAAAGAAGAAGTGAGTTTGAGTGCAGTTCATAAGAGTACAACCTTCACATTTTTACTATTGAAAAGACTTGTTACGGAGGCAGTTCTAAAATGACGCTGATGGACTAGATTGCCTCACATTCTCTGATGCTGTATTTGAAATAGACACATGGATTAACAGTAATCTGATGCAGGTATCACAGTGTTTAGAGTCATGGCTAATTTGCAACACCAGTACCTAGAACCCCAACTCCGTAAATACTCAAACATCTAGAAACTAAACTCAGACTACAATCGTCATATAGTCAGCAGAAGTTGACGGACTGCAACCTACGAGGCAAGTTAGCATGTCAAGCTAAAGTTAGCTCAGAGGCACAACATATAGCCTTTTGTGGCCAGAAAATGATTCCATTAAGACGTTTGGACCTGAGACTTGTTGGAGTGCCAGAGAATGAGGAAAAAGATGGCCATGAAAAACATATTCCTGAGGTCTGTTTATGTACATAAAAAAAAGAAAGAAAAGAAAACAATAGTTACTTAACATTTTCTAACAGAGAAAAAAAAAATAGGATTAGGATTATGTCTATATCTACATGTCTATATGACAACTCAACAATTCAGACATAACAATATCCACTCATTATTTTCTGTGTGGCAGTCTGCGTGTCAGATTCACATGAGTTTAACATTATTTTTTTAAATGCACAGTGATGCTAACAACAACTGGCGTGCTAACAGTGCCGTTCTTTGTTTGTGGACGATAACACGCTCATTAATTAGGCACTGCAGTCTTATTTTGACCCTAACAGATTAGATTTTTACAGTAAATTTGTGCTGGGACAAGAAAGATTATATGAGGACAATGTTCAGAATGTTTTTTTTGTTCAGTCAGGCACAATCATCATGAATCCTAAGGGAACAACTGTGTGACGCTCCAAAGATGTTGATTCCAAAATCTCTAGATACCATGGCTCCAGATTGACTTCAGGCAGATTTAGACTGGGTGCAGACTTTACAGATTGTCTTTACTGTCCAACTATGTGGCGTCTTCTTTTCTGAGCGCGTCATGTGGGCACTGAGGCTTACAGTGCCATACGCTGTGTCTGAGGCTTCTCTTATCATTATGACTGCAGTAACAGCACAGTTTGTGACGAGGAAACTAAGGGAGTGCTCAGCATTACTTAGCTTTGGTAGAAAAATATTCAGTTTTAGTCATCTGGACACTGTTTCTAATCTATCCTAATTACGTCTTCTTTGTTATCCCAACAGTCACGTGCATATGGGGTAACTAAGAAATGTGTTGTTTTTTAAAAAACAGTGTCCAGGTGACTCCAATTGAATCTTTTCCTACGATGGAAAATTCCTGGATGAATGCAGGATTACACCAAATTACTCAGATTCAAACTAAAATTGTGGCTAAAGTCAAACCAGCCATGTGATCACTAACAAAAAAAAAAACTTTTTAACATTTCCTTGTGTTCTACTAATCACTTATTTGAATGTTGTATTGTTAGGGACTGCGGAAGTACTTTTTATCTGTCATATTTACATTAGTTGTGTCCAAAAATACAACAGGAAAACACAGATCTTTTGATTCAATCAACAAACAACGGTATGTCTCTGTGTGAAGAAGGGATGAATCATGATCTATAGTTGAGCTTTGTGAAGGTTGAAAGTGGAATCCAAATCAACAACATTATTTGTATTTGTAAAGAAACCAGAACCAGGACTTTAATTCGACTGAAACATACAATAAATGTGGATGTAACAAGGCTGCATTCACAATTGTTCTGTTTTGAGCCCACTTTGGTTTGATATACAGCAGACTTGGTTTGCTCCAGTTCTAGTCCTAGTTTGGTCCTCCTATTATAGATTTATTTCCAAGTTTAGTCCAAGTTAAGTCCCAATGTTGATGTGATGTGTATGTGATGTGAATGCACCCTAACAAAAAAATGAATACAAAAATTACCATCAGGTGAAGAACACATCCTACTATTACATGCCCAAATATCTCAAACAAGGGCACCACATTTTAACATCTCCACCAATCTCTACAAAATCCAACTGTCCCATTCCCCTTGAACCTAACCTCCCTCTCCCCACTCTCCATCAGATGATTATGTTCTGCGATCGCTAAGGAGACGCCAACACCATCCATCACAATGCACTAATTCTCAACGCGCGGATTTGCCCGGCTCCTAATTAAAAAGCCCCTCCACTCGTTTTCTCCAGCGATAATTAGACTTTCATCTCACCAGGATGCCACGGCCATAGATCCATTCTCCTCCAGGAAGCCCATAGGAGGTTGAATACGTTCGTCGTGGGGTCTTTAACTGCTCTCCTCCAGGGCAGCAGTCAATAATTAAAGATATCTTTTGTTAGTAAAAAAAAGTCCTTTAGCGGGGAAAAAGAGAGCATTACCATGTCCGCTCCTCTGAGAGAAAACGGGATGTGATTGTGATTGTGAAATAAAGGTTATTTGAGGTGGTGCACTCCAGACACAGATTCTAAGTAAGTTGTGTACATCGTTCTAACGAAGCTTAAACAGCAGCAAATGAATCACTTTTCTCACATGACGCAGTTTGCATGGTATAACTAACTTATTAATAAAGATATTCAAATTATGTACAGGCATTGATTAAATTATGCTAAAACAGGAGTTGCATAAATTGATGTAGGCTAACATTAGCATAACAAGCCCATGTCTTACGGCTTACAGAAGATAGGCCTTGACAGGAGGTTCGGCCAGTTATGAACCTTTCATTATATGTTTGATCATAACAGTTTTTCAATTTAAAAACATTAAAAACCATTCTCTGACATTTTGTTTGCCTATACCTGACTTTCAGTTCTTCTCGTTCAGGAAAACCCCTTCTGCATCATGTAGTGTGTTCTATTTGGGAAGATAAAAAGTGAGAGTGATATCGCCTATGCATTTGAATAAGCATTTTATTGGATGAGAGGTAGTGTCCATAAACTTCAGTTGGATGAGAACCAAGCAAACTACCTTGGACTTTCCTAGACAGTTGGTTCTCTGTAGTGAAGCTTAAATTACTATAAATAGACCTTTATAGTCATGAGTTACTCCATAACTGCATTTAAAAATAAATCAATTAATAGGTACTCCATAGCGCTTCTGCCCCCCTGCAAAATATTTCTAATTTATGGTAGAAAAAGATTCAGTTGTAGTCATCTGAACTCTGTTTTAGAAAAAACGAAAAGTTTCAACTCTCATCCAAGAGTCATTCTCAATCAGAGAAACAAGTCTGAGAACTCAGGTTTATATCCTACTCTGTGAGAGCCCTGCCCACAGGGCGGGACCTCCTGCTAATGGGCCCATTTGAAACTTAACTTGGGATGGGCCTGTTGTTCTACTGTTCCCTGGCATTTGGCTTTCTCCAGGGTTTCAGCAGACCATTATAAACAACGGGAAGGTTGAATCTTAAACCTCCATTACGATTTAATGAAGGATTCTCTTTTTTAACAAAGATGGCCTCCTTAACTCTTCTTTCAAACCATCTTTTCTCCTGCTCAGAATCTCCCACCTCTCTGTCTTCAATAGAGTGGTTTGTGGCTTTAAGATGAAGATGCACAGCGCTCTGGGGTCCTGAACTTGCGTGTCTTCTGTGCTGATAAAGCCTCTTGTGAAGTGGCTGTTTTTCTCCCCTATGTAACCCTCTTTACAACTTTCTTCACTGCATTGGAGATGGAATACACTACATTGCTCTGTTTTTGTGTCGGCATCTTGTCTTAGGGTGAACCAGTTTTTGTCTTAACGTGTTGCCTGGTTTGAAATAAAACAGGGACTTCGTGTTGTCTAAAAAATTCGTTGCAGTTTTTCTGACAGTCCTGAGACATAAGGGATAGAGACACCCTTCTTCTTGGTTCTGTTTCCCTTTTGTCCCTTTTGTCCTGCATTTTGGTTCTCTTCACTTTGTTCAGAGCCCAAGTCGGGTATCCACAGGCTGAGAGAGCATTCCGGACGTGGTTTTCCTCTTTCCTCTTGCCCTCTGAGCTGGTGGGCACCTCTTGTGCTCTGTGTTGTAGTGTTCTGATCACACCCAGCTTGTGCTGTAGTGGGTGGTTAGAGCCAAAGAGGCAGGTACTGGTCAGTGTGTGTGGTGTTTCCTATATACTTCTATCTGGACCTTCCCGTCTTCTCCTCTGATAGTGGAACAATCAAGAAAGGCCAAGCGATTCTCCTGCATCTTCTCTTGTAAACCTGATGTGCGGGTCCACTGCATTGATGTGCTCTGAGAAGGCTTCCAGCTCTTGTTTCTTAATTGTCACAATAGTGTCATCCACGTAACGGTACCAAATACGGTACCAAAACGTTTCGTTCGAGTCCAGATGACTACCACTGAATCTTTTTCTACAATGGAACACTCCTGGACGAATGACGGATTACACCGACATTTCTAATTTATATTTATTAATTTCCAACAGATATATAGCGTTTTTATCGCTCGAACTACAAGTCCCACAGTCTTTTGCAGCAGCCCCTTCCCCAATCCTCACCTGCGCTGCTTAGTGCTGCTGGCGCAATTGCCGAGGGCTGAGGAGTGCCGAAACGCACTTTACAGACTTGAGCAGAGGTCTGAGCGGGGAAAAAAGAGTTTTGAGGACGTTAGAGCTAAAAGAGGTGCTAATGTAGAGCTAACAACAAGAAAACAAACTTCTGTGACATCTCTGTGAGGAAAACCTCCAAACCAGTGCAAACCTGGACAGATCAGGAACCACAGGTGACTGTGTCCACACTAATATGACTGTGAATACAAACACAATGCACTCATTTGATTCACTACATGAATAATTTGTCACTAAGATAAGCTTTATGATTATAAAAATAGTAAGCTCATATTGAGTTTGTGCAGCAACAGCAACATGTCTGTGATATCAACTTTTCTAATCAGAAATCATATCACAAGTCCATGGCAAGGCAAGGCAAGGCAAGGCAAGTTTATTTGTAGAGCACAATTTGTACACAAGGTACAAAGTGCTTCATACAACAGGAAATGCATTAAAATCACAAAGACAAGATAGAAATCACCAAACCTTAATTTTGTGATTTTAGTCCACATTCCTGTCCCTGCTGCTGATGCATGAATATGGACTCAGTCTTTCACCTGCTCCAGATTTGTGTCCACAAATAACTATTACTAGGCAGTGTAAAGCTATCTAATTCTTACATTTTTTATTGTTTTTATTTTGTAGGTAATGTTTGACCCAGCCTGAGAGTCGAAATTCGCCCGGCGAATATATATTTAATTTGTAATACAATTTCCACATCAAGTTATCTAATTTGGAGGAGTTAATAAATTGAGTTAACCTGGCAAAATATTCTCCTCCCAAAAAGCCCATCCTCTTTGCATATAAATAAACAAATGCCCACCTTAATGTGGCCAAGTGTTCCCTTCGCATGTGCTTCCAGACTCTCCCTGTCTCCTCTCTCTCTGCTCTCTCACTGTTGTCCTTCCCAGCTCCAGTGGCCGGAGCCAGAGCCCAGGCCCTACGCGTCTGTGGAGCCCCATAAGAGACATCTGGAAAGGGGTGAATTATTGAATAGCGTCCCCCCACAGCTGCCGTACTCGCCGGGCCACACTTCAAACATGTGCCGCTAACACGCTCCATCTGCCGCACCCAGAACCTAACCAACCGCTCCCAGCCAACCCGCCCCATCTCCATGTCTGCCTCTCAATCAACACAATGGAAGTGATTGTTCCATACAGCGTGGTAATTATGACATTTCTGATTATAATGATGATTAGCATGGGAGCAAGCGAGGTGACGACATTGCACGAAAAAATGAAAGAAAATCAACATTGGTATTTAGGGTCGTTATGGATTCAGAGGACAGGGGTGATTTGCATGCGGCGCCGGACAGACAGGACGCTAAGAGAAATAGCACAACATCCAAATGACTGTGGCTGTAATTGATGATGCGTTCAGGTAAACAGCTGCCGGATGGAAAAGTGAGCGCTGTGACAGAACAGGTGATGGGAGGCGGGAAAAATGTAGCTTCTCAAATCAATAAGACGGAAAGCATTCATGAGGGAAAGTAACATGTACATTCATTTATTTTGAAATATAGGTTTATGTCGTGTGTGGGTGTCGCGTGGTGAAGGTATACTGTGATTGATTCAGAATCATTTAGGAATGAGGAAACATGACAGCGACATTTGATTACAAATAAGATTATGAATACATTATGGCTTACATATCATTTATAATATTTAGTGTGTGGTGTAACTATTAATTATCACAGTGTATCTACAAGAAATACTGTGTTCTGAGAATTGCAGATCAATTCTATTGCTGTGTATAAATGACAAAATCCTAGTCAAAAGACCCAGAGAACACACAGTCTTCAAAGTGAAATTATTTATCTACTTGCCACATAGTTTTGTGCAACCACATGTTTACTACCTCATGTAAGATTTTCTTTCATCTAAGAGTTTAATATACTGACATTTTCTTCATTGCAGGTGTTTTTTATGGCATTGAAAACATTGAAAAGCGTGCTCCTTTGCTGTGAGGGGGGGCTTTCCTCGCCAAAGACCAGATTTGTAACGTTTCTGATGAAAGCTAAGCCAATTGCTTTTCTCCATGGAGATTTTCTTACTTGACAGTTTTGACTGTTCACTTATTTATGAAAAGTATTTTATAAATAAAGATTGTTTGACTATTTTTACTGTGGGATTGATGGCTCATGCAAACCCACAGTTAAAACCCACAAATAGAAACATTTAAAATACCTCATGAAGAGCTAAATGGCATATTAAAAGTGTGCGTCTTTAAAATGGTGGGAAAGGTTCTATGTTTGAGGGCAGTGATGGAGAGAAGCAACACTATATATATGTCGTTTTTCAAGGGTGACCTGGGGCAAAGAATACTTAGAATAATTATAGTCTTATGGAAGCAAAAAAAAGAAGACAGAGAAATGTTTTGTTTCAAGTAAAAAAAGAACCAACCAGTGAAGCATCTACAGGTCTAACTGATGACAGCCTCATGTAAACAGGCCCATAGAAAACTCATCAGTGTAATGTAGAGCCGAGCAGTGATGAAAGCTCACAGAGTCACCTCCAAAATCAATAAGCAGCTCTGCTCATTCCATAAGTGAATCTGCATTCAGCACACAGGTATTTATCCCACTTATGCCCTTGGCTGCGCAGATAACTCACTTAGTAATGATCACCTGAGTCAGGTAAAAGCCTGGGACACACGCTCTGGACCGGTGACAAGGGCAAAGCCATGGCTGCGTTTCAGCACCAGACTGTGGACAGCTCCTTTCAGCACCCTTTCAATCCACGGGCTTCAGCTTCTGTTTATAGAGGCCATTTTGTGCACTTTTCTCCATTCTAAAGATATAAAATTTAGTTTTGACTTGTTAATTGCCTTGGCAACCTTTCACATTTTACATCACTCTGAAACACATGGAAAGATTGGGTAGAATTTGCCTTTTAAATGTCAAAATGCAAATGGTTTGACCTTGTTTATATCGCTGAAATTATAGGGCCTAACTACACAAAACAAAAACTGTGAGGAATGTAATGTAATTCTATAACTGTTGCCTGGATACCATAATGTTAACAGGAGCTCAAATTTGTCTTTTAGAAACTGTAATTGTGTCATTTGTTGACTGCGCAGACACATGGTTGTTGTTTATATGGTAATAACAGTTGCCAACAAGTAATTCACTTATCACTGCAGGATTTTTGGTGCCCCTTTTAATTCCAGTGGGGTGTTCTTTCCTAATTTATTCCATTTTGCCCATCATCTGATAAAATATCTCTAGCAAGCTCCTGGAAATGTAAAATATTAAACTTAACCCTCTCATTTTGAGTCATTTCAAACATTCTGGGATGAATCAGGCTCAGTTTGTACGTCAAACCCACAAATTAAAAAAAAAAAATCCTTAAACTTTATAGGACTTGGATAGATTCTGCCTTGATTTAAAAGTCCCTAAAACTCATTTTCTTGTGAAACTGGCAACTGAAAACAGCAGCTTTACTCCTTTATGTAGTTACCAAAGAAAATCTAGGTGGGATTTGAAATGACATTTTCCTCTGTGCAGAACTTGTTCCCACTTACAATATGAGGGGGAAACCAGCTTCAGAAAGAATCCAGCCAATTGTTGGTACTCCAAAGGGTTCAGAAACAGTTTCAGTTTGAAATGGGAATCATTTTAGTCAGGCGTTTAAGGGAAAATAGGCCGGAATAATGGGAGGTTTTAGTGGGGGAAAAAAAGGGGCAAACTGTATGTTTTTGGTGCATTAATGTCCAGAATAAACTTAAGAAATGTTTATCATCAGGTTATCATGAAAGCTAATTTCTGCTCATATCGTCAGCAGTAATAATCTGCACAAAACACTTGGCAATATTTTCTAACTCTGCTCTGGTGTTACTCACGTGTAGCCGTGCGGTTGTCAGTCTCCAAAACAGCCCTGGGTTTTCATGGTTTGTGATGTTTGGAGGTTAATGCTAACTCTACCATTGAAAATACTTTAGTGCTTTACAACACTTTTAATGAATGGCACATTGTTCTTGCATTTTGGATGGATTCTGAACTCTCCACTACTTCCCGTAATTTTCTTTTGAACTTTTCTTTTCTTTTTCACAAAATGCCACTGATAAATATTTACCACAAGCACGAACCATCGCACAAAAAACACAAAAATATTACAATATTCAAACGTCCTCTGTGTAACTTCAAATTTACCACAAGGCCACCTGCTTGTCATAGAGATGTTGAAGTATTTAATTCCAGTCAAAATCTAAGTCACTTCTGAAAATTGAGGGCATTTTAACAACTGAAAGTGTGTGCGATGCATCAAAGAGCAGTGTTGTTGTTAATTAACCACCGCAACACCCCTTACCTTCAGTCTGTTAATGAAAATAATGAACACAAATGCAGTTATTTTCACAATATTTTCGTTTTATAACATTTCTTTCCCACCTTTCGCCAATATAGTACTCTTTTGCAATATCTTTAATGGATATCTGATTGTAAAATAAATGCACTGAAAAACAAAAAGGCGTGAAATAAATACATAACCTAAAGATGAGAAAGATTTCTGTTTCTTTTTCCAAACTGATTCTGATCTGAAAATGTGTAGTTACTTAAAGGTGTAAGCAGAATTTTAACTCTCTGTGTCCCCGGATATTAGGGAAATATAGCTTTTACTGATAAGAAATGTATGATTTATTCTTAATTGCAAAAACATGCAAAGCCTGCCGAGTTGTAATTGGGGTTTTTTTTTTTTTTTACAGGACTTTTTGGCTCGCAGGCTTTATTAGACAGGACAGCTGAGCGTGAAATGGGGATGAGAGAGAAGGGAGGACATGCAGTAAATTGTCGGAGCCGGGATTCCATGGACATGCACATGTGGCCTGGCATGTGTGCTGCTCAATAGAGTGGATGATTTAAATGGGTTCCTTT
Organism: Chaenogobius annularis; assembly: GCA_015082035.1. NCBI lineage: Eukaryota > Metazoa > Chordata > Actinopteri > Gobiiformes > Gobiidae > Chaenogobius > Chaenogobius annularis. The sequence goes on from BJKM01000732.1 coordinate 152,579, forward strand.
AACATAGCTTGGACACTGGCACCGTACCTTTAATTAGACTTGGAACATACATTTTAGCTCTGTTGCACCGTATGTTTGTCAATGAAGTTATAGTGGTGGAATGACTTTAATCTGCAGTCAAAAGTACTGCCTGGCTCATTTGGCCCAACTCAGCAGGAAGTCGGATGACCACATTTAGCAAATGGGACAACTCTTGTGTCTATCTCAATTCAAATGACTTCACTTACACAGCTAGGTCCAGAAATGTTTTTAACGTATCCAAACATTATTATTATTATTATTATTATTATTATTATTATTATTATTATTATTATTATTATTATTATATGTTTTAAATAAAGGACTTTTAAAGTAATTTTTAAATAATGAATTTCTTATTATTTTGCTCCAATGTAACCTTGTGGTGGTCTGCACAATATTAGCATTGCTATCACAATAATCAACAGACTTATAAAATATTGCATTTTTCACATGAATGTACTTGAATGTGGTGACTTTTGCCTTTTACACATTTTAAAACCTTTGGCTTATTCTTGTTCTTGTTTCTTTCATGTTTTAAGTCGAGCTATTTAGGAAGTGCAGTGATTTGAGAGTTGTTCTTACACACTGGCCCAAACGCCTAACTCCTTCAAAGCCTACTGACTGTGCGGCCCCAGACTGAGGTGTGGCGGGGTGACATGGTGAGGCAGTGCTTTTGGCTGCCGTTGAGTCGCCGGTTTGAAGCCTGGCAGTGCCAGCGTGGGCGTCTGCAGACTAAACTCCCTTCAGAGAAGCGCATAAGCTGATAAAAATACTCCAATCACTTTTGTCCAAGCCCTGTGGCGGAGACAACTTGCACAACTCCACAAAGCACAACCCACTTAAAGAAGGAGATTTCGCTTGATTTGAGAACAGACAGCAGATCGACAGCCAAGTTATTTGAGTCGAACTTGGAACATTTCAGCCCAAAGCGAGACATCTTCTACTCGTGTTATTGTAAAGTTACTTCTAGGCTAAACTTACTACCTGCTTAAGCTTTCAAGTCGTTCTTTGAGTTAGTTCATACTGCGTAGAATGTCCCAGTAGGGCTGCCATAGGTGCTCCAAGGTGATGGAAAGATGAAAATGTTAACTGATGTTTTGTAAAAAAAAAAAAGAAAGAAAAGAAAAGAAAAAAGTTGTATTCTTTAAAAAAAACAGAGCTTTTGGATCCCTAGGCGACAGTTGGTTTTGGTTTGTTCTTTTTTATGTTTTTCCTTTTAATAATTTCCCTTTTTGATTTTTTTGTATAAATAAGACCTCCAAGTTTAGTGTAAATGTGATGAGAAAACACAAATAGAACAATGACAGATGGAGATTTTAAGTGAGGTCAATAAGGCGAAAAAACCCAAGTATTAATGGAACACAACTGAAACACAAAGCAGCACTGCCAAAATCAAAGGTCCGACTACCATCTGGGATAAAAGTATGTAATGAGGATCTCTTGTTCTCTGTTACCATTGTGTGATTGTGCGCATTATATACTCTACTAGCCAAGCCAAGCACTCTTCATCAAGAGGGTGATCGCATGAACCCAGTGGCCTATTCATCCTCAAAAACGTATCTGGGGAAATGTAAAATGTGCCATGTTTGAATTGATGTCTGTAACGTACACTCACTTGGTGTACACAAAAACAAATTGGGAGTTTACATAGCTGTGCGGATTTCCTTTTTATTACTTATTTACTTTATTTAAGTCCTGCACGCTGCTGAGATTTTGGGACGTTCGTGTCCTCTTCTTTCAACACTGTCGGAATTGAACCTGTGACCAGGGAAAGATAACACAAACATGGTTCGCATTGATATGATTTTATTTACTTTGAATAAAATAAATCACTTGCACTGTCAATGTGGGATGGGACAGTAACTGAAATGTAACTGAAAATATTGTAGGCTGACACAGTATATTGAATTACAAGCAACTTTGCTTAAATGCATTGTTATGGTGCAGCCATAGACCATAATCCTTTGCCCCATTTCAGTGCAGACAACACTGTTATTAAGCACTTTTATATCTAATTGGAATATGACTAATTGTTTGTACCAAAGACATTTGAAAAGAAAACTTACTGAAAATTAAGAATTACAGTATCATACAATTTTGTTAGGCCACTCAAAATATGTTTTAATAAATATTGTACCGTGAATTTAATATTGTGATTGGGAGATTTGCATGTTGTTACATCCCTATTTTTGGGGCTGAGCGTTTGCATAGTCTTGATGGGTGACAATATTGTGCACACGTGGCTTTATGGAACTCATGTTGGCTGATGGCATGTTGTTTTGGCTTAGGATTTACAAAGTGCACTCACTTTGTAAAAAGTTGTTAACGTACCACATAAAAATAGTCATAACGTATAAACAAACACTGCTGAAATTCAAACAGAGCAGACTACACAATGCACCCCGCTCATTTAAGGCTAAATATCTCCAAAGGGGGATGCATTTTTAATCCAAATTCTGTTGACTAAGCCACAGGTTTTACAGACAGGTACAGGAATATCTAGCTGGAACTTTGCACCAAATTCAGCTTAGTAAAATGTGTTGAACTCCCTGCGCTCATCTACATAAAAGAGTCAGCAGCTGTGGCGGACCTTTTGGATTTCACACATCACGAGGTCTGCGTTCGCTCACAAAGGTTTTAGATTCTGTTCTCTTCAACGCAGAACAATGAGGTGATTAGCAGAGTCGCACTGTCCATCAGCCAGTGCTTGTTTTAACCATTTAGCTACGTACTGCAGGGGACAAGGTCATGCTGTCTGTTAGCACGCATAATGGCTCCTCGGAAATGTAGGCTGTTAAGTGTTTATTCATGAAAGGTTTTAAATGGTTCTATAATGCAGTGTAAGGAGGATGTACATTTGGTTTGCTCTTTTCATTGTACCAGAGGAAAGCAAAAAGTCACAGGGAGAACATCCCATTTGTTTTCCTGTGAATTAGTGTAAACTTTACTTAGCTTACTCTTTGCATTTTATTATTATTATTATTATTTTGACAGTGCACAATACAACTTATGTCGAATGTTTAAAATACAACATTAAACTCAACTTTTTTTTAAAAATACCATGAAAAATATGCATTGACCTGCTCACCTGCTTGTATTCACGGAGATAAGTGAATATATCATATGGTGGAACATTCTATGTAAAGCAATCATATATTGACACCGAAATCATTCATTAATTGGAGGGCCACAGGATTCTATGAATAAATCAAAAAAGCTGCTTTTATCTGAGTTTTCCTTCCACCCCTTAATTCAGTCTCGGGTCTGTCTTACACCAAGATGGGAGTTATAAATAGTAAGAGTATTTTAGTCCTGCAATAAAAAAGTTTTTCTCAGGATAATGTGCGCAATTTACCTGGAAACCTGTGGGCCAAGAAGTTTGGTACCCCTGGTCTAAATGAACTTCAGGGTTAGCAGATTTTACACATGGTGCTATCCCTCAGAGGCAGGATATTCTGATGCATTCAGATGTACATGTTCGATCCTGTGGGACTTCCAGATACAGACTGACAGAATGGTAACGGCAAACCAACCACACATTGTGGTGGTGGATAAACAGCAGAGGAGAGCCATTGTGGTTGACATGGCGATACTAAGTGATGGCAACAGCAGGAAAAAGGAACAGGAGACACTGGAGAAATTCCAAGGGCTCAGAGAAGAGCTGGAGAAGGCGTGGAGGGTGAAGGCGAAAGTGGTGCCCGTGGTCATCGGAGCACTCGGGGTAGTGACCCCCAAACTGGAGGAGGGGCTACAGAAGATCCCTGGAAAAACATCAGACATCTCAGTCCAGAAAAGCGCAATTCTAGGAACAGCAAAGATACCTCGCAGAACCCTCAAGCTCCCAGGCCTCTGGTAGAGGAAAAGGGATGGGACCACCCGCGGAGGGTGAGATGAGAATTATTATATATAAATAAAAAAAAAAAAAAAAAGGGTTGGGGTGGTGTAGTATATAAATAAAAAAAAAAAAAAAAAACAGGTATTCGTTTAAATGGTGACAAATGAAGTGCAATGGTTTCCATAAATGTGTATAGCTCTGAAAAGGTAAAGAGTGCATCCTCCTGATGTGATGAGCAGATGAAACAGGAGGGGGTCTCTGGAGGAGGATCCTTAGATCTTTAATTAGGCTCAGAACACAGAGAGAAATGTAATCAATGCTTACACCTCTGGGACTGCACTCACAATATGCAATAATGTACAGCCCACCCCCAGGAGGCATTTCATCAATATTCTATTCAACAAAGACTTTTATCTCAACTGTGAAAAATATATATTATGTATAAACTCAACTATAAACAAATAAAAAGTACAATTCTGTGCTATCATTCTTTTTGGAGTCAAAGACATACCTGAAGTTATATTTAGCTTCATTCACGCTCAGAGACTTCTCCTGTGCAGTCTTTAAGTCCATAAACCATCACGACTCGTTCATGAATGCATGGCTCAGTCACCAGAGCAGTCATGTTGCCTAAGGACTTCATTTATTTATTTTTTCATGGTTCATTCCCATTGCTGTTAGCTGAAGGCCTAAAATATCTCTTAAGAATCAAGGTGTAGTTTGTTAAGTGTGTACTTTTTTCCAAATGTAGACATCAGAAAGTATGAAATAATAATCCCAAGATGAACAAAAGGATATTTAAAGGCAATTTAAAGCCACAAGAATGCATAATATTTTCACTTTAAATCAGTCATTACAGGTCATCTGTCATCTGTACCAATTCATAGTCTAAAATGACAGCAGAGAATGGAAAAGTCATTTCTCCAGTTCTGAAGGTGGTAAAAAATGATGTGATTTTGTGAACATTTTAACAGTTGGTTACAGTAGCCATATCGTGACAAGAAGGGCATCTGGTGTAAACTCTTGAACTCTGTATGAAAGAAAAGAGTGATGTCAGAACATGTTTTGGACAACTGCAGCAGAAAGTACATTTTTTATCCAATGAGAGACGTTGTTGGGTGGGGCTTGCATTCTGAAACATGCTCTTCACGCATGGTTAAAAATCAGGTGAAGAACATCATTCATAACACGATCAGCAGTACATCTAAAAGTGCCATTTTGAATATAGCACTAAGCCACCTCTTCAAACTGAACACTACCTCTTGACTTTGATCTGCTCCCGTTTTGAGTGTAAAACAAAGCTTAACATTTTAGGGAGGACTCGGGGCAAGTTGTAGCTGCACCACTTGCTGCTTATTTGAGGGACACTGCTCCATTGCTCTTAATTAATGCGAGCCAAAAGGACTGGCACCACGACACATTTGGGGATAACTTTCATTTGTGGAGTACAGAAGCAAGCGCTGCTCTGACACGGACAGCGGGGGGTCTTTGAACGTTCACGCCTTTGAACATCTCTCCCTAAAGCGGGACCGGAATCAAAAGCACAAGCTAATGTGCCATATGCACCCTGGCCCGCGCTCTCCGCACCAAAAAACCCCCACTACATTATTCATGGGAAATGCTTGTTAGGTTAGGCGCAAGGGCTGGCACGGAAAACAGCCACCGCCCACATTTCTGTACCAGGAAGAGTGTTTTGGAACGTGGTTTACGCAAATAGCAAAAGATTTTAGATTCATATTCTAGTATTCAAGTCGTCTTTGCGTTTTAAATGATGTGAAATATTTTTAGATTTATCTCTGTGGTGATGAGCAGCGTCCCGGTTTCAGGGCGACAACCTTTTAAGAAACGGTCAGATAGAACGGGATTATGGCTGGATTCTTTGGCAGGGTGCCTCAAACCACATAGCTCACGATTACGATCATTGTGCGGAGGGTGAATGCAATTTTGAGAAATGATCAGAACGAATCTGCTGATTGATGATTTATAGTCTTAAAATCAGCACAAGGGATCTTGTAGCTCTACTTATGATGCCACAAACTAGAAATTTGAAACAGAGTGCTTCTGTGAGGCTCAAAAGCAAGAGGATTAATGAAACACTAGCAAAGAATGAAGCTAAATGCAACTCCAGGTTTTTTTTGATGAGGGAACAATAACATAAGAAGCTCAAAAAGTAAATTTTTCATAAGCAACCTTAAATTGTAGGATCTATTATGTGCGGCCAGATTAATTCCTTAAATAGTTGGGGGTTCACTACATCAAGAGAATCCAGCATGAACTTCTCCTGATGCTGCTTTTAAGGTCAAAGCCATTGGTGGAGTTGAGGAAACCAAGTCCAAAAGAACAAAACAAACATAGCAACACAACTAGATATTAATATACTACTTCTGATTCAATTTTAGAAGAAATAAGGACTAATAATAAAGATGTCTGTTATTGTTGTTCTTGTTCCTTTTATGGCACTGCAAAAGTATTTGACTGAATACTTCAATGAGTACAGAGCAGGCTGCAAGCACAAAAGGTAGAATTCAATGCAGAAGCCAGAGAACATGCAAATCCTTACTCATCTCTGAATGTAGGTGAGTTAATTGCTGGTGCTGAGGGGGTGGTGCGGCTCTGTTTCCGGGCCTCGTGCTGCGCAGTTTGACCCACGGATACCCCCCGCCGCGCTACAAACATGTTGTTGTTCTCGTATTGAGCAGCTAATTAGAACATGACGGTTGCCAGAACCACGAGGTAGAGGAGGAGGAAAAGGAGCCTTCTTAACATCCTTGTAAACAATGTGCACTTTGAAAGTCAAGAGACATCAAGATGAAGGTTAGAAGAAAACATTTTATGCTGTATAAGATGTACTAGAAAGTGAATCCATTTTTGTTGAGAGTTTGGCCCATCCATCATAAATGTGCTGAACTGGACCCACAACACTGGCCATGTACGAGTAGGGCCTGCGCTGCCTCCACTTTCTGAGGAGAATGACAACCATCCTTCGCTCAGCACTTTCACTGACTCTTTGGGAACTTCTGCGTTCTTATTGGCTGTGGTCTGCTGGAGGTGGGCTAAACGGACTGACTCTTGTGTTTCTCCCGTCTTCTTTACTGGATATTTGATGGCTGTGATAACTTGAGCTCATAAACTCTAACTGAAGCGTATTCATGGTCTTCTGGGAGTTCTTTATTGTCAGCCATTTTGAACAGAAGTGTAGTGGCTCCGTATGTGGGGCAAAGCTGTGCTGATGCAGTGTTTGGTGTACCATGAGGTAGGTTTGGTTGGATGTAATGACGCCTTTGGTTTCTTGCTGCAGGGCCCGGATGTAGACTTGAAGTTCTAAAAAAAAAGAATATTATATTTTATCTCAACATAAAGAAAAAAAAGGTACTGCATTTATTTATCACTTGGTTATTGAAAACAGTTTAATAAGGGATAATGGCGTATTAACATTTATTATGTATAAGCCATCTACTAATGCTTACTAATGCTAATCAACACCTTATATGTAGTTTACAAAGGAACCTTATTTTAAAGCATTTCCAGAAAGAAAAAAAAAATCAATGATAAATAAATAATAATACAGAAATAAGATTAGATTTGGTGCAGTTCTGTGGTCTTCTCCTACACTGTTCTGTCTAATAAAGCCTATAGATTAAAAGAGAGAGAGAGAGAGCGAGAGAGCGAGATTAAAAAATAGCATTGAAGAAAATGCACATATTTTTGTCAAATTACTTTAAAATGCAAACAAAACATGTAGCAATGTAACAAACATTAGTTCAATTAAAATACATTATTCATATTTCATTTTTGGTTTACCTTAAATGTGCCCATCTAAAACTATGAACAAAAACAAGACCTTTAACAAAAAATAACCTTTGTGACCTGTGACCTTTGGATATATTAGGATATTTTGCCACAAATATTGAAACCATAACCCAAAAATCTTATTCAGCATTATTCCATCCATCCATCTTCTTCCGCTTATCCAGGGGCCGGGTCGCGAGGGCAGCAGTCTAAGCAGGGACTTCCAGACTTCCCCCTCCCCAGACACTTCCTCCAACTCCTCCGGGGGGATCCCGAGGCGTTCCCAGGCAAGCCGAGAGACATAGTCCCTCCAGTGTGTCCTGGGTCTTCCCCGGGGCCTCCTCCCGGTGGGACATGCCCGATACACCTCCCCGAGGAGGCGTCCAGGAGGCATCCGGAACAGATGCGCCTGTCGACGTGGAGGAGCAGCGGCTCTACTCCGAGCTCCTCCCATGTGACTGAGCTCGTCAGCCTATCTCTCAGCATTATTCCATTTATAAAAAACAAAACTATAACCATTGTGAAATCATATCACAGTTTAGCACACAATGACAACAAATCATCTGCAGCTCCATCAAACTGCCTTTGATTTTCTATAGATTGCAAGACACTTGCCAATCACAGCGTGGTTGCCAATGACAACGCTTTTACCAGCTTCCATTACGCTTGCTTATTATCCGCAGTGACGCACTCCACTGACTTTGGCCAAATAGACCTCTTACCTTCACTTCATCTTAGCTCCGAATCAATATTCCTCTGTCTGAACTGAGAACAATGATCAAACCAGGAACAATACTCAGAGGACACTTTCTCCCCAGCAGATTGGCTTTAAATTGAATCTGGACATGGCAACAAAAATCTTTACTAAGCAAATGAGCTCGCATTGTTTTTGGGTTTGTGAAGCCAGGAGGGAGCAGATACAAGTGTCCGGGCTTGATTGGACACACACTTGCCAACAAAACAATTCAATTGCTCGAGCCAGATTGGTTATTTGTCTTAATCGTCCAAATAATTCCTTCTACATTCATTCTAATTAACTTCAATTGAGCAACTGTTGTTTGGGGAAGCAGAGGGATCGGTGGTCACAAGACACAGGATGATCAGATTATTCCGAGGTAAAGTCTATTCAATTAACCATCCCTGGAGTGTTTAAACTCACAGTGAAGTGAAAGAATAGCTTCAACTAAAATGCACTTTGAAAAACAAGCTGAAAATAACTGCAATCAAAGGCTTTATGATCTATACACAAGACAGGCCTTTCATCTGTTCCGACGTTTCATCTCCACAGAGTGCCGATGTCAAGGTATGTTTGATTGACAAGTCCAAACAACTTCATGAAAAGTTTCTCACGTATGACCTTATTTTTAATTTGCAATTACTGAGGCCCAAATCGTCCGGCACATTTACCTGCGCGGAAGTAGAGCTTGTGCTACTCAAGGCGATTGAAATTGGGTTAGCTCGTCCCAGTGCAAATGGGAGTGAAATACATTTCTTTGTGGTAGGAGCTTTGCAACAGGTGGTAAAATACTGCTTCTGTGTCCAAGGGCAAGACACGTTTCGCAAGTACGACGCAGTTTGGCAGCCTCGCTTTGGTCAGTGGTGACCAAAAAGAATGACTGTGAATGAATTGTGCATGAAACTGTTGACATTAATAATATAATGTTTATTTATTTATTCGGGACAGTGCATGTTAAATGAACATACATGAAACACATCCGTTGTCCCGCAGTCACTCTCACTCATACACGTGTTTTTAGTGGTAGGGAGAACGTGCAAACTCCACACAGAAAGGCCTTGCACCAGCTGGGAATCGATCCCTGTGGTTAGCGAGAGCGCTAATCGCTGTGCTAGCTATTAATTTTGCGTTATCTCTTTAAATATTAATTTTGCGTTATCTCTTTAAATGACTTTCTAAATATTGTTTTCTTCCTCAAACTTCAACTCAACAGTGCACTAAATGTTTTTTATTAGATGCATGTGGTTTTTTCATTTATTTGTATTTTTAAGAAACATTTCCTACAGTGTGACAGTAACACTTCACACAGAATTAGTTACTTGAGTCAGAGAGTTAATAAAGGTGGCACAAAGATAATTGTTATACTGTTATTTTTGTAAAATCAAATTTTGAATGTGCACCAGTTTGAAGTCCTGTGGTGTGACAGCTTTATTTCCTAACAAAAATACAATTCAAATAGTTATTCTTTAGAATGAGACTAACGCTAACAATGGGACTCTAACACTCGTTAGACATGTTGAGTTATTTATAATACATTGTTTAATTGACTTCATGATTTTGCCGTGAATGTGCTGTAGGTTTCACGTTAAAATATCTCAAATTAAAGGAGTTATTTACATAATCATAAATGCTTGTAAAAAGCCTTCCTTAGGCTTGTTGTAGAACAGTTTTTATTTGTTGTATTTATCTTCAAAGTGATGTCACACTGTGACAGGAAAAAGGAGTTACACCCCAAACGTCAAGCTCCCAAGGACATCATTAAAGGTGCAATATAGTTAAGCCATCATTAATTATTAGTTTTTTTAAATTGTTAAATCATACGCCTTTAATAAGAATGTGAGGTAAAAACGGTAAAGTTATAATACATTGGATTAATAAAGCAATACTGTTTTTTCAATATAAACAAACAAATAAACAAACAAACAACCATATAAAACATAGAACATGACCAGAGAGCAATAGACAAACATACATGTTCATTAGAATGTCCGTCCAGTACTTGATTGTAGATGCTGTTTGTGTCATCATTTTTGCCTTTTTTCCTGCTGTCAAAAGCATGCTCCAAAGATATCCATTTATTGTGTCCATGGCTGGAGTTTTAAGGCCCAAATACTGTTTATATATTTATTTCGTCCAATATTTTTGAGCAACAGGACAGTCCCAAAAACAGGGAAATGGTGGGCCTCTTGGCAACCAGTTCCTCTAACAATCAGCATTGCCTTGTGAATAATATGCACTTTGACGCCATCATAATTATCTTCTTACTGCTGTAATCAGAGTGAAAAAGGTAAAATACAAAAAACAATACAATTTTGTTTGATGTTTTCCAAGATATTGTAATTTGTTGTAGAATTCACACAGGACTGTGGATTGTGGCTACAATTGAAAATCATGCCTTTTTGTGTAATTTGTGTATTCATTTACACAAATAATCATATCTGAGGGAATCAGTGCTCTTGACTGGGCTTCTGTACTGATTATTCACATTGATTTTTGGACAAAAACAAAAGTGTCTTTTTTTCAGGGTTAATATTTAATGGGCCAGTTCAAAATTTGTCACAAATTGCCAATTGGGCTTTACTGAAATCATTGATTTGTTTTTAATAGTGTTACACCAATGGCTAGGCAACAGGGCGGCATAAAAAAGGCACACTCCAATCATATGAGCACTCTGAAGAGACTATGGCTGATCTTTATTCATCACAAAAACACTTAGAGCCTGTTTTTTGAATTGGTCTGACTTAATTTCCCCTGCAAAGACAAAGGCTGTCCAAACATCTGAAAACTAAAGCTATGAATGGCTAAATGTTTGGTTTACCAGGATGCAAAGTGTATCACTCCACAAGGGTAAATACCCACAGTTTGTTAGCGGGGTAGCCCTCTGCTGCCCTCTACGTGTAGTATATATTTTTTTAAAAATCAAATCATAATCAAAAGTGAGATTTCATTTTTGATTATTTATTTGCGACAAAAAAAAAAAAAGGAAAAAAAAAATAGCTACAGCAAGGGGTACATTTCTTACTTCATTATGTTGACATATGAGATTAAAAAAATATATATAGAGGGCATTTTGGATTTCTTATTTATCAGCTAATATTTGAGTAAAATAGATTTTACAGAAAAATGTTGTAGAAATTCAAAGTTAAAGTTCAAAGTTAAAGGAGACATAGTATGCTTTTTTCAGGTACCTAGTTTTGAACTCTAACACAAGCACAACCTCAATATTGATCTAAAACTGCTTAATAATAGAAACAAGTTCATTGACTTCCTGTTCATGACTGCAGAACTGATAAGAATTGATTTAGTGACATTTCACTGTAACAAGCAACAAATTGTCATTTCCATGTTTTAGAGTATGTGGCATTTTAGAACCCACATGTATCATTCAGAGCCTTAATTTGACAAATAATCTCAACGATTACAGTGATGTGTGCGGGGATAGGGAGTAGTTCGCCACATAAAAAAATAACATCCTTGGTTGTGCGGTCACACCAGTGTGCGCAGACACTGGGGGCATTGGGTGTCCTTGATGTAAAACGCCTCAAGTGCCTTGAATATGGAAATGCGCTGTATAATTTTAGTTTAGTTTATTTATTTGAGACAGGGACAGTGCACAATATACATTAACCTTATCAGGAGCGATTGTACCAGGCTGTAGCTCAAGTGCTAATTCGTCCCTGGGCAAGCTGATGTTATTAAGTCCCACTACATCTCTTTAGGGACCTTTTGTGCATGTTTTTAGTGGTAATGAGTGGTAGAACTTTGGGTAAATCATGATGAGGACGCACCATTTGTAACAAGGTAAAAAGCTCATGAAAGTTGATTTCACAGAATGTGTCCAGGTGTCAGGTTTAGAATTAGATATCAACAAAGTACAATCTATCAAAATCTTGGAGGTGGCAGAGTGTTGGTGTGTGTAGGTGCTACTTTAAATGACTAATCTTTATGTCTCTATGGGAAAAAATGCATTTTGAGAAAACTGCCTTGGAAGTTACAATACCACATAGAAATCTGTGGATGAAATGAAATAATAAAACATCTAGATGGCTCCCCGGATGGTGTTTCCTCAGCTGGTTCATCTGCACTCTTTTTATTTTAGTATTTTAGAGTGTGTGTGTGCATAGTGCGTGTGTGTGTGTGCTTTGCTGGGTAGGTAAGGCAGATGGAGGTTTTCAGTTGGGCGGGATGTGGGATTGATTGATCTTTATGGGAGCAGATTGGACAATAGTTGCTTCCAGGGGAAACCTTGCAGACCAATTAATGCATTATTAACAAAAGTTTTGCCTGAAGTATCTTGCCTTGAATTAAATTGTGTTTGTTTCTACACAGCCCGGCAGGTAATTAGCATACAGTACCTTTGTATTAATTCGGTTTTCACACGGTAGGAAAATGTGGTGCTTTTTTAGCTCCTACTCAGGGGCAGGTACTCTCCAGTCAGACCAGGAACCTTCCAATAAAACAAGTATTTTTATAACACTGCTTTCTATATTTTCATTAATTCTCAAAGTTTGGAAATAGTGACTAAAATTTCGAATTACTGTGAATAATTGTGTTTTATTGTAAATGTCATTCCTAGTTTGAGTTTTTTGTGTATCTCTGTTTGATGTTAGGGTTTATAGTGCTCTCACAGAGTAGGATAAAAGGGAAAAAAATACCTGTTTCCACTATCAAATTTACCCAAAAATGTACTGAAAAAATCCTCTAGCCCTTTATTGCTAACTTTCAATTACTGACAACGGATTTGTAATGGAAATAACACTTGGTCGTTGTTACTTTCCAAAGCTCCTCGGACATTTGGGCGCTGTGCTTGTAGTTCCCAAGATGCTTGTCAGGTCTGACTTGACAAATTGCTTCATAGCGGCACAGTCAAAAGCAGCTGTCGTCATGGCACCGGAGATCACCTTCCACTCCATTCAACGGCGAACTCTGCCCACGACGCTCCTGCAGAATTTTCCTCACGTCTTTTGTCATTCACGTGTTCGGATAACAAAACCTGAAGAAGACCTCTGTCAACTGTGAGAGAATTATGTTCAGAAATGTGGACTCGTCTTCTTTTTGTGAAACACTAGAGTTGGACAGATCGAGGTTACTTTTTAAAAAGCCAATGGTGTGGAATGAAATAATGATAGCATTAAACGGAGAGATGTGTGGGTATGAACCATCACTTTGGGGCAAGTAGTCAGAAGAAGTTAGACTTGTTCAGAAAAGCATTTAGGCAGAACAAAAGACAGGGGCTTATTTTAAAGGCGATTTGATGAGACTGCTGAATGGATGAAGAGTTTAAATAAAAAATAACACTATAATCTGCCCTAACAGAGTTTTGTGCCAAGATAGTGAATAAAAAGTTTTGTTTTGGATGGGTAATTTCAAACAAACGCTTGATAGTTCTGACTAATTGTGTCTCATTGAGAAAAAAAAAAAAAAAAAAGGCCAAACGTTTTACCTTTTGTCCACGAGAGTCAATTTGGTTGTAACAATGCATGGAGAGGTGTTTTAGGCTATATACCGTTTAAATCTAAAACCTGCCCATTGTTTAAAGTAACCAAATATAAGTATTATCTGATTTCTGGAGTTGTCCTATTATTGAAATGACCCGTAAACAGTAAAATCTTATATGAGTTATCTGATTTCTGTCTTGATTTTTCACCTTTGAATGAAGAAAATACAACAAAATGGCAAACTAATGCAGCAAAGACAAAGATTTCAGGCAAAATTTTGACCAAGAATGTTTTTTTTTAAACGAATGGTGCACTATGTAACTTTTCTGGTGGAGAAACGCCCACCTGCTAGTCTCCATGGAGATGTTGTTGCTGTGTCTGGAATGTTCCACAGTAAGGCATTGAACTTATATGTCCATGGACACAAGCGCCAAAACAAAAACAAAGAAAAGTAAAATGCGGGAGAAAACTAGTATTTAAGCCTCAGATTGAAAATATTTCTTGTACAGGTTGTATATTTTCATAGTAATGTCCACTTGGTTTATTTTGTGCGCCTTTGGTTGTGTGCATGATATTTGATCAGCATAATGAGGGTTTATACCAATCGGGAAAAGTCTTTGGAAATAGAAAAATAGAAGCTTTCCTGCAGGCTGATCCTGTTTTGGCATGACTACGCCGTTGTATGTGGGTCCAGCGCCTCCTACTGTAAGTCAGGGGTAAAACAGGTGAGTAAAGTTGCTCTGTTTGACAAACGTAATTATAGTCAGCGGTGTTACAGGTCAAATAGTAGATAGAGAGGCCACCCCAACAAGTTTTTTCAAGCAAGAACAACGCTCTCATTAACAATAACATCTCCATGGAGACGACCCTCTAACGGAAAATGGGGCATTGAGCACTTTTAATGAACTTTTAGATGCCAATTACTCCATGTTAAATGTTTATATTCCAATGTACACACCAAGAATCCTTATACTATTTATAATACTTATTGGGTTATCCGATTACTCAAGTTATCAGACTTTTATGGCAATGCAAATGTAGGCTCAAATGTAGTCACTGTTAGCGTGTTAGCGTGGAGCGGTGAAACAGCTCCAACTCAAAATCTCTTTTCGTTTTTATATCTCTTAAAACTTTGACAGAATTTTGTTTATTAGCCCCTAGAAATTCACTTGTTTATCTAAAAAGCTTGGTTGAAGAATGCAAATGTAACCCCTCAGAGAGCACGGATCGCGTCAAGCCACGTCTGTTCAAAAAAAGGTAACAATTTGTTCCTTTCCACCAATTTTTTTTTTTCAAATTTAGTCACATTTTAGACAAACAAAATCCTCCAAGAAGTCTTCTGGTTTACTTTACCGGTAAAATAGTGGAGAGGCACAGTTCATAATTATCATCAGGTATTTTGAAATCAATGCAAGATCGATATGTTTAATGCTATACTGTGGAACATACCAGGCAAAGCAATGATATAGAAATAGAGTTACAGTAATCGTGTGAAAGACCCCCCACAAAAAAAGTTTCACAGTGCAACTTTAATGTAAAAATAAACATGTGAGTTAAGTATGTGTCTTTTTTATTATTATAATTAAACATATTTGTGAAACTTTTATATCAGGAATCAGGATGTATTTATTGCCATTGTCACACATAGAATTCACAACATAGGAACGTGATTTGATGACAGATGCAACATAAGACATGAATAAAAGCATCAGTCACCCGGGCAGCCAAACGACGGCGCCTGCTGGGGGAACTTGAACTCTAGGAAAATGAAATACAGTTCCAGCATAAGCATAACAATAATACACAGTACAACACATATTTTGAATATATTGCGCGAGGTCACACGCAGAATTTTTCAGTGGATGTTGGGGAGGGGCACAAAACAAGAGCAGAATATTAGCTGAAGTGCAGACGGCGAAAGTGAAGGCCAAATGTCTGTTGTTTGTGTGTGTGTGTGTGTGTGTGTGTGTGTGTGTGTGTGGCTTGGTTTCACTGGCTGTCCAGCTGGTCTCAAGGCCAAGGCCGGGAGAAATTACCAGGGAAGGAACAGGGAGAATTGGAACATACCCGGGGAAAAAAATACTTTGTAATACATTTGTTCGATCAGTAATTTGCCAGCTCAAATAGTCCAATCATTTCTGGTCCTCTGTGTAGCGATCCGTTTGTGAGTTACTCCATCTTTCTCAAAGTTCACTGTTCTTGATCACGTCCCGCTATCATCTTCTGCATCTCTGTAGACCAAAGTAAGATGTTTTTGTTTAGTTCTACGAGCTGTGCCATACTCTACTCAAGTCTCAGTTCGAGTCTTTTCATCCTTTCACTCAATTCCACAAACTCCTTTTTGTTGTTGTCAGACAGTATCTGGGTGAATTTTCATGTCTTCACAATTTTCCGATAGACCAAGGCGGGACAGGTGGCTTCTCCCGGAGCAGCTTTTCTTCTGGAAAAAACGTTATCCAATACACTCAGAGACCAATCACTCAGATTCATTTCCCAGAGATCAGCAGGTGAGCACGCGAACCGCGAGCAGACGAGTCAAGGCGAAGTAGCACGCAGAGCGGGAGCAGAGGGTAAACACGTCTGCACTGGAGGAGAGCTGAGCAAGATGTACCGGTACGTACACGTTTTTCGATTATGCACACTGGTTAATTTGCAGTTTGAACGAATGTCTTTGAGGGGAGTTTTATTACAGCAAGGCCAAAGCAAGGCAAAGTGCATTTCCAATAGAGCTAAATTTGTTTGAGTAGAAGTTTTTGAATGGCGTAAATATAGAGTGAATGAAAATGTATTACTTTGTCAGTTCCTCTGACACCAAGACCCGCTTCGATCAAAGTTGGAATTTTGTTATGGTTCATGGTTACTTGAATATTTTTATGTGAAATGTACTGAAAATGATCACAAAAAAATGTTGAACGAAGTCTACTACTTTCTTTCTTTTCATTGCCCATATAGTTAAAGCGCTTAAACAACACACAATTGGTTCGGACAAGAATGGAAGCATAGGAGTCAAATGTAAATGAATGGTTTAAATGTAAATTATTTTTGATGTAAAGGATTTGCAATTCAATTTAAATAAAAAGAAAAAATCCAATCATTTGAAATTGCCAATGATCAGAATTGGTCTTTTTAATAGAGAGGTCCACAGCCAACTGTAAAAGCAAGTTTTTTTAGTATACACTTTACACTTTATTGTCCCCGTAGGGAAATGTGTCTTCTGCCTTTGACCCATCCTTCTTGCTGTGAGGTAACAGTGCTTGCCACTTTCAGAGATGAGCAGAATTCAGACTTTGGAAGAAGGTGCGAATGAACTATATTCTTTCAAAGGTACATTAATATCACTGTTCGAATGGAGGGTCTGCCACCTACTTCTCTCCAAGTAGATGTTATTGCTTTGCCTAAAATATTCCAGAAATGGTGTTGAAGTTATCTATTTCCATGAAGTAATTGACATCACCAGGTCAGATCTGTGGAGAGAAGGCCCCGCTCACAATAAAAATATGTGTTTTTCAAGGTACTATTTGTAAAAACACATGGGCTGTCTCTCCACAACATGGAAACTCATGTCAGGCGTCATCGCGGCTAAAACAAGTGGGCACATGGATCAATACATGAGTAAAGCACAGAAGGGCATCGGCAAAGACACCAGAGGAGCCAAACACCAACTCCTGGTTGACAGAACAGTCGCTCAAGACTGCAGAACCCGACACAGGTGTGTGTTTGTGTGCGTGTGTGTGTGTAATTACACTGTGCACCCTTAATGGTAGGGATCAAAAGAGTGTTTTATATTGATAGTATTAAACATTTTATGAAAATTTAAAAGGGACATTTTCATTCAAATTTGTTGCCATATTGCAAAGCCCTTATTTCCCCATAAAGCCTACAGTATATCCTTCAAATGTATATGCATTTGTTTCCATGTGCTTAATATGAGCAGACTCAAATATGAGTTTATATTTTCCCTTACATCTTGGAAAAATTTTAATTGTTTCATGTAAATATTACCACTGGAACAGCACTGAAAGTTAGTCATTTCAAAAAAACGAAATCTTGACAAATTCCTTCTCACAATAACATCCAAGAATGATGAAACAAAAGTGGGACTGAAAGTGAGCGTTTGTCTAGCGGCCAAAGTTCCAGAAAGATTTTTAATTTGGACGTACTTTTCCAATTATTTGATAACCATCCCCTGTCATGAAGCCTTCTGACAATTCCACCGATCCTAAAGGAATCAAATTGGAGTTTATCTTATTTTGGAACCAATCCTTACAGATTTGTGGCTCCTGGACAGATCTTTGGGCCAAATTCTGTCTGCTCCAAATATGTCTTGGCACTCGGAGGGTTCAAGAGTAATTTTGAGTTAACGTGCCATATTAATAAAAGACACGGTGACATAAGACCTGCGAAGCAATTATTTACTCATTAAATGGGTTAGCAGGTTGGCCTAAAGCTGCTCAGGCTAATTAATATAAGGAGGTGCGCTGTATCCCCGATGGCCCCACGTTCCCAGTGGGGCCCAGGACTCCTTTAACACAAAAACACTGGTGCAAAGTCAACCTCTAAGGCCCTTGACCCCAAACTTATCCAGACATTGCAGAGGAAAACATGGAGTTGGGTCAATGTAACCTAAAAAAAACATTTTGTGTATTTCACTCTTTTGGTTCTTTAAGTGAGACTCTGCAGGTGAAACACATTTTGAGGAATCTATTTAAAACTAAACTCTTCTGTCGCTTACGCACATGAAGACAATTTTTTTTAACATGACATTTTTTTCATCATGTAATGTT
Source organism: Chaenogobius annularis (assembly GCA_015082035.1). NCBI lineage: Eukaryota > Metazoa > Chordata > Actinopteri > Gobiiformes > Gobiidae > Chaenogobius > Chaenogobius annularis. The sequence goes on from BJKM01000732.1 coordinate 171,182, forward strand.
TTCATATAAAAACATGATCTTTTATTTGTTAAAAATTGCCAAAATTGCAGGTTTTAATTTCTTTCTTAATTTTGTTGACATTTTAGATTAAAATTAGATTTTAGATTAGAAAATCACAGATGGGACGAATGGACAAAAAAACACAATGAAACAACACTAGACCAGAGAGAGAAATTAGTAGACATCCAACGAAAATGAATAAATTAAGGCACATATAAAACAAAACATCCCATTTAGTCCATAGTCTGGCAAAAGTGTCCATTTTCTTTCTTTTTTTTTTTTTTTTTTTTTTAAAGATTTTGTACCCGTAAGCTTTATCAGACAGGAGAGGACAGTGTGAAATGGGGGATGAGAGAGAGGGGAGGACATGCAGTAAAAAAAAGAGTTGGGATTCAAACTCACGACACTGCGGCCGGCTGGCATGTGTGCTGCCGCCTTAACCACTCTACCACCGGGCAGCACAAATGTATCCATTTTCAAATCAAGTCCGAATGACGTTGGCCCAGTCCTCGATAGTCTGTGTAATTTGTGTCATCCATTTTTCTGCCAGGAGTATTCTGTTGTTGGTTGTGTCCATGGCAGGAGTTTTAAAGCCCAAGTACATAGTTCTGAAGTCGAGTGGGATGGAGATTTCAAAAACAGTCTGGGGGGATATATTGATCTCACTCCAATTTTTCGGGACAACAAGACTGTCTCCTGGCAACCACACTTTCTCCAATAGTTAGAATTTTCTTGTGAATAATGGGCACTTTGACATGGTCTTATGAAAAACGTGACACATTTTCCCAACAGACACATTTTCCCAACAGACACATTTTCCCAGCAGAATTCTCTACAAACATGTGATTCTGTGGTCCTCCATTGAGATGTGCATACATTTTCCCTTTCTATTTCTGTCAAAATAAAATTACCCTCTCTTTCCTATTTTTTTTTTAAAAATATAATGATTAGAGTTGTCCAAATGTGTAATACATGTATATAATTTAGATGTTATTCCCCTTGAAAGCTCTGATTTATAAGCCTTTGGTTACAGTGGTCGCTGCTTTGTTTAATAACTGTAATAACTCCTTATTTGTAAATATCTATAAAAGTACTGTTTCTCCAAGTTAAATGATTCTTTCAACATATCAAAGATTTTCATTTGATTTTCTTTTACAATCTGGTAGAAAACCTTTGTTACCTTTGTTATCCACACTTTAAATCTCAGATCTGTGCTGTTTGGCGCAAAACTCCAAAACTCCAAAAGATTTTAACATCTTTGTTTAGTTTGTATGTTTTGATTTTACCTAGGGATTTTCCACTTCCTCCAAACGACTTTTACTGGCCTGTGCTGGAACCCCAAGCACAACATTACTCAAAATATGTTTCCATTGCGCTTCATATTGTGCCATCCCATCGATTGTGATACCATGACTTAGAAAGGATAAAATGATGATTGAATTAGGTCTTGTTTGGTTACGATTACATCACTGCGGCTGTTTTGTATAGATTTTTTTTAATCTTTCGGCTTGTTGTTTTAGTTAAGTTAATAATTTAGAACATGATGATGCACTCTCATAATATTTTTGTTTGGTTAAAGAGCATATTTATTACTATTTTTTGTGAAGTCAGATCATTAATATCGCCAGTGGAGGCTGGGGCTCCACTAAAAATATAGGCGGGGCTATTTGACATTACTGTGTTTTTGTTTATTTTTAATGTTCAAAAGTGAATATTTCACATTGACTGTATAAATACACATTTTACAGCTGAATAAATGAAGTAAACAAACTTTATTTTCCACTTTTGGTCATGGTAATACTATGACTTCGAGGCAGATACCATTTGTGAGAAAATACATTTGACATAAAATGTCATTTTACACTTTATAAAATATCAGATTGTAAAAAGCAAAGCAAAGGTCTCAGTGACACTGAACCTTATAGTGCATAGTAGCAATGACTACATTAAGAGTAAATAAAAAACACACACAATTGTTGGTGCTAGTTTCATAAAACAGAACAGAAAACAAAACAAATAGATCAGCTTTTAAGTGGCATTAGATAACCTGAACTACATGTGTAACATTTTACATTTTATTATTTAATCATCACAGGCAACATTGCTTTATGGAACATTGTTCTTAAAGACATGTCATTTATAGCATTCTTTCATGGGTTTTTTAAGAACCAAACCTTCGATTTGTGAATAGAAGTTCAGCGATGCTTTCAGCGTTGGCATTATCCAGGTAATAAACTCAAAAAAACACTCCTGTTTGGTGTGTTTGCAGTCAAGGTAATGGAGCACAAGTTCTACACTGGTTCGACACATCAGCTGTCCGATCGGCTTTTATTTTTTATTCACAGCCTCCACAGTCAAGGAGCTCATGCTGAATCATTTTGGACGTACCTTTGAACACAGACGTTTGTAGATGCAGTTTTAAAAAGTAGACACGGAAAACAAGGCGTGCGGCACTTCCGCGTAGAGTTGACGGAGAAGCATCAGCCTAAACCCCTGCAACAATGTGTCTCCAGCGTAAACAGTGTAGCTCCATGGCGTAAGCGCTACGCTTAAATGGGCGATGAAGCAGATCGCCCATTTCAGACAGTTTTACTATGGCTTTTCCCATGGTGATGTAGTCATTTTTTTCGGAATTTGATCGGCTATAGATTCCCATTGCTTTTCTACCAGGCTCAAGGGGCGATTTTCAAACAGCCCCACGACGCACGCAGCAGACCGCAGACAAAGAATCCTATATGTATATATATAATTATATAGTTATTTTACATATTTAAACTAATAATAATATAACATAATTTCGAACAAATTATATTGTTTTTAGACAAAACAATTGTTGGATACCATTTGACATAAGTGGCTGATTGCCAGGAGGGGCGTCGCCCCATCGCCCATAATGGACCAGCCGCCACTGAATTTCACCCCTTATCTTTTTTCATTTCTGAGCCGATGGCAATAATTTTACCTCTCAAAACAGCTTTAGCAGTATTCAATTCAATTCAAATTCAATACATTTTTGTAACGCCCATAATCACAACAGCCGTTGCCTCGAGGGGCTACAGTGGAAAAAACAGAATAAAAAAAGAATAAACAGTGTTCATAGGGCCTTTGTAATGTCCCAGCATCCCGCAGCATAAAACTGAAACGCAGATTCCCCAGTGTTTTTAGATGGTAATTATGTTATTGATTTGACGTGGCTGTTAAAGTTCAAGGCTGAGTCCATTATTACCCCCAGATGTCTAACTTGATTTTAAGGTTTTAGGCCGAGAGACTGGAGGTGACTGCAAACATTTGGGATGACCCTTGGGGCGGGCACCCCACAGGTCAGGGGTATGTGGCCTGATACACAGTGACCAATTTCAACAAAGTACTTTCTGTCTTCCAGATAGGACTTTAACCAATTTAGGGAAGTGCCAGTGATGCCCAACCAGTCCTCTAGTCTCTGTAAGAGGATCCCATGATCAAGTGTCATAAGCAGCACTCGCAAACAAAAACGCTCTCAAAACTCAACATATATAAACACAAGAACTACAGAAACATGAAATAGAAGAAAAGATTAAAAAAAAAAAAAAAAAAAAAAAAGGTTAATGTCAAAAAACGCACAATAAAATATAAAAAAATGGAGGGCCCCAAAATGTCTCCTAACCTACTCCTGGAACCAATCATCTCAAAGAACTGGACACACTTGCTCCATAGACCACTACACTCCACTGTCCTCTGTATATACAAGTCAGTTGCCCAAAACAAATATACACAAAAACCTTCAAAACAGCATAAACGTCTTATAATGTGACCATTACTTGAATTCCATGTTGATAGATCCATCTCTTGTTGCTGTTCATTTCCTCTGTATTTTGGATTTTCCCCTGCTGATGTTTTGCGCATCACCAGAAGGACTGGTGGAAATGAAAAGCCATGCCTTATGTCTGTCTCTTCCTGAATTCCTCACAGATTTGTATGGTATATCTTGTGCATGAAACACCTTTGTACCTTTGTACTGGAGGTCTCCTTAACTTTTGCAACCTCCACCGGCGCGCTCCTTTGCATGGTTGTTAAGAAACCTCATTATCAAGGCTTGTGGGTTATCAGATTCTTACCTTTTCTGTCCCAGGCGGGCTCGCTCTATAGTGATAGGGGGAACAATTACTCCAGTCCCGGATACAAGTTCAGAGATCACATTGTCGAGAAAGCCTTTGGTGTTGTCCCCCTCGGCCCCCTCTTGGATCTGGAATCCAAATCCAGAATGTTACTCTTCATAGCTTTCAGCTCCTGCAATACATTTATACTGTCCGAAATACATTGTTCCACCTCAGTCGTTGCACCTGCCATCTCCTCCTGCCTTCAGACCCATCATACCAACTTTTACTCTGTCAAAGCGACTACCGCACTAAGCCTTGACTTCAGCTCTCAATGACAGCATGTCATGCTGCGTTTCACGTAACATGGGGCCAGCTGTTGCAGAGAGTTATGTCCACTTTCCATACACCCTGAGCGGGCCCGGCAATTCTGTGCGGAGTCCCTTCAGGAAAGCATTACCTCCTTTGTTTTGTCCGTGTTTACTCATCTCTCACAGTGTCTTACTCCTCATTTTCAAAAGCGAGTCAGTCTGCGCCATACCCGGAAGTCCAATTTTGGATATCTTATCAAGTATTTGAGTAAACAATATCTTGCTGAATATTGCATCGAATTTCAAATGTTGCCTACATTTTTGGAATTAAAATTTGAATACATCATGCTTGGAGTTAGATATCAACAAATCCTTCTGTACAATCCGTCAAAAGTACAAGACTTGGGTGCTAAGAACAGTCCTCTACAGTAGGAGGACTCAGCTCTTTCTGATGGTACTGAGGTCCTCTACAGTAGTCATTTTTGCTTGAGTAACTTTTATCCACATGTTGGTTCTCCTTTGTGTAATTTCTTAGTTAGAATTACTCTACTCTATAGTAAAATCATTTAATTTGTCTTTTTTTAATTTTTATTTTTATTAAAACCATCTACCTCCTTCTGCTGCCACTTACCTGTCAAGATTAAGCCATCTGACTTTGAATGTAAATTAAATGTACATTTCCCCCAAATAGATTCCACAAGCAGATGTTATCAAGAAGTCAGATGTCAGATGTCATAATTGGCTCATCCATCTCTTTATTTTTGGCGCCAATGTTCTTACTCTACACTAACAAATCGGTTGCAGTCTTGTTCTGTTTGCTTTCTGACATTTTAATATCTGATCCAATTTATCTTGAAATCAACCAAATTTAGCACATTGAGAAGAGGCAAAACATGTCTGCGATTCAGGGGCCAGTGGTCTCTGGGCAACTCCCTGGAATCTTATAAACACTAAGAAACAACACAATGAACTAGTGGAGCCATCACACAACGAGAACAGCATATCCTTCCCCAGATACTTGTGCGCCTTATCGGGATCTCTCTGGAACCAAAGAAAAGGCTGATAAAGAAAACAATGATTGGGCATTCAAAATGAAGAATGCGAGAGGAAACTTAAATTGTAACTGCCATCTTTAAAATGCAGGTTTAGTTCACACTGAATTTGAATACGTATATACATATAATTGTGTATACATGAATGTGAACCCAAAAATATAACTACTCCCACAGATACAAGAATTCCATGCATTTTACAAACTGTTTGTAGACGTCTAGAGGTTTTTAAACACAATAAAATCATATAGGGACAAGATCTTGTTTTTCACTGCAAGAATGAGCTGTAAATCACCTAAATAACCAAAGTCTTTCACTGCCAAGTTTGTCCAAATTGCATTTTGATTTAATTCAATTAGTCATTCAGCTCTGTAATGGAGAAGAATTGAAAATAGCAGTACCTGTGGTTTTGGATCACATTTATCCAGGTCTTTTATAGAACATAGCTTTTGAAGGAGGCAGCACCAGCGTGTACGTGTGACCAAGGCTGATACTGGTGGAGGTTTGATGGTATTTTTAGACTTGTCCGCCGCGCCGTGTGTCTCTTATGGGATTGACTGTCGATTACAGTGTCAATCAGCACACATGAGGGACCTGTCAGCTGGACCTCACTCACTTTGAGCCGGATTCAAAGGAGGAAGTTGACGGGTTTACGCAGTGATGTGTTGGTATTTGCTTCAGTTTTTTGGTAGAGGAAGATAAATTAAACCCATATCATGCAGGCAAACAAATGTATTTAAAGTTGTAGAAAAGTGTAGCAGCAAACTCAACCTGTGCAATCTTAATTCAATATAGCTTTTAGCAAACACATTCTAAATCACAGTTCTAAGGTGAGCAAAGATTTTCAGGCAGGGCTACATATATGATTGAGATTGCATCAGTACACACTGTCCACAAAGTTGTAGTATTTTAATATTAAAGGGGACATATTATAGGAAAAATCCACTTTTACAAAGTTGTAACCATGTCATTAATCGAAAAGGGTCTAGTTGCAGCTGATAATTAGCGACCCTAGCACTGCACAATTAATCGCAATCAAGTAAAAATCGTAATTGTAATCATCATAATTTCCTCCACAAACAATTGCAATTTTTTTTTTTCCCAAATTGTGCAGCACTATTGGCCCCTAACCCAAACCATGTAACTATTTTAAATGATGAAATAGTTCCCATCCTTACAATAATAAAAAAAAAGTTTATTTACTACATTTAACTTGTGCGTGCATTCTTGTATATTTTTCATTGTGGAAAAACATTTTCCAGAGTTCCTGAAGACCACATGAACGCAGCATTTAACAAATACCAGAAGAGTAGTTCTAGAATTTGGTTACCTTTGTGAAATGAATTTGTATTCTCATATAAAATTATACTTCCATTTTGTTCTGTTGTAAAATACCAAACAAAACAAAAGTAAACAATGGAACCAAATTGAGTCATTACAACTGGATCTTCTGTGTTTTTTAAAAAGGACATACAGAGACACGCTCACTGACAGACAAAGTGAATATTACTGCGATGAACGCTCCAGACGCTCATGGAGGACGGCCAGGACGTGCTGGATGTGTTGCAGAAGCGTAGTTAACGTTTCCAGACCTGGAAGAACCAGGAGCAGGAGAGAGAGTATTTCATACCACGGGGTCACAGTATTGCAGTGAAAGTTTATGCTACACTTCAGAAGGTGGAGCACAACTTCAAATTACAGGTCAATAGAAGCGCGTGCCATGCCCAGCTGCAGAGACAATGTCAGAGACTCAAGCGCTACTGCAGCAAGAGATGCTTCAAATCCAGGAAGAGATGACTGTTCTTCATACAGAATGAAAACAGTGCTTTTCATCTGTATTTATCATACTAAGTAGAGATTGATGAGATTGATTTTCCCCACAATCGATTCTATCATTTTTTGGGGAATCCAGAGCATCCAATTTTATTTTAGTTTTATTATCTTAAGATTTTGGTCCGTAGGCTTTATTAGACAGGAAAGATAGCGTGAAATGGGGGATGAGAGAGAAGGGAGGACATGCAGTAAATGTCGGAGTCAGGACTCGAACTCACGGCTGCACTTGGAGCCTGGCATACGTGTGCTGTGCCTCAAAGGGCCTATATCATGCAAAATCAACATTTCAAAGCTTTTAACCTTCTTACAGCTATTGGTACCTCGTATATGTGCCCAAAGTGTTTTTTTGATTGATTCCTGCAGTCTTTAGCAACAGTCTCTATCTTCCCCCCAGGATGAGTCAGCCTGGTGAGTGCTGTGACACGCTTCGCTGTTTCGGCCCATCCTCCAGGAAGCATACTATTGGATCTTTAACCACTCAACCACCGGACAGCACCAAAGCGTCCAATTTGATCACATTTTTGAACCCACGATAAGGGAATTGCTTTGCCTGGAATGTTCCACAGTATGGAATATAACTTATATATCGTTCATATATTCAATTACAATCTACACCTCACTCATGTTTTTTCTCTTCCCTTTCCTTTCCTTTCCACTTCCTCGTTCTCTTCCAACTCAATTCCCAGCTGATGTGGAGTTTATTGATGCGCCGGGGGCTTATTTGTTCAAACTCATTTCAAGTGATTGGAGGAAAAGCAACACTTTTAAGTAAAATAAAATACAGCCAGCACATTGTTTATTTAGCAAGATTATAGTCAGGTCAACAGTTCAGGGCAACTTAAGCTGTCTACAGACTTCATGTTCTTTATTCGACTTTGTACCTTCATTGAGTATTATAATTAGAACATAAAGGCTCACTACAGGTTCAGTCATGTTTATTTAAATATTTAAAAAAATATGACAGTAAATGGGATATGACTTTTAAGACCTTATAATCTTGTTAAAATGAGTTTACCGTCACATTTAACCTCTCTAAGTTGTGTTTAGAGTGATTCCTGCGTGTTTGAGCAATCTTTATGCTCATGCACCAGTCCTGTATAAAAAGAAAAACACCTCTTCTGGTTGAATAACGGCACCACGCTCTGTTTGTTCATTTCATAAAGAATCAGGCCAGACTGTTTTATAGCAGGTTCCTGTTGGGTGCACAGTCAAAGTCAACACAAAGCAAAGTGCCTCTTCTTTGGTGTGAATAATACACAGTGTACATTATTTGAAGATCTATCCAATGAGTCTCTTGAGTATGATAGATTGACCTTCAGTATTACGAACTGCCCCACTCCTATCACATATACTGTAAGAGTATAACATAGCATTGAATGTATGAAAGCTTCCTGCATACATGAGCGTCATTCAAAACCACTTGTGCTCTCAAAAGCGAAGGCACGTTGTTCAACACAGCTGCTACTGATGTTCAAACCATGAAACATGGAAGTATTATAATTATTATACATCATTGGTCAGATCCACAGGTCAGCGGTGCGATCGCAGCTCCCTCAGGTGAATACTACGTTGTACACCTTTCCTCACATTTCCTCCAGGGTCATACGTAGCTATATAGAAGTATACTGTGGACATTTTTGTTTAGCTTGCAGACGAGTGGCCTAACTCTGACCCATCTAGACATTCAATAATGACCAAACTGCGTTTAAGAGCAGCTCCACAAGTTTTCCCCTAAAACTCTTCGACCTTTTGATCTGCTGTAAACTTGACCTTACAAAAACTCTTGTTTTCTTTTGTGCAAAATGCAGGCACTTTAGTTATAGCCTATGAAGCAGGCGCTGTACTGCTGTGGTTTTAGTGTTGAAGAGTGGGTGGGTTTAGATTAGTATTGACAATTATATCACAATAAATCATTTCTGGTACATTTAACTGATTTATGACTGTAAATATAGATTATTTTATGTTTCTCTTTTCCATCTCAATTCGCTGTCCTGAGGGACCTTAAAGTGTGTTCCCTTGACCTTACCACACTAGGATGGCACTGTTCAACTCAATTCGGTTACTCTTGTGAGTAAGTTTGTTAATTCAAATCCTACGGCTACCACATTTGGAAACACATGACTTTGTGCATTATTCAATTATTTTAAATACTTTTAATTATTTGGCTCACATTGCACTTAATCACAGATTTTGACTACTCTACTTCCATCTCTGACAATATTTAAATGTGTGTAAAAAGGGTCTGATTTTCCTGGCCACATTTGGAGTATAAGGCTAAAGCAGACCGCGAGCTACAGTGACCTGGCAGATTTATGGAGGAGAGCAGAGCTAATATTTCCCTGAGGAGTTGGAGGGTGAAGGATTTTGTGCATGGAAGGTGCAGCTAGTCCCCATGAGAGAGCTGAGTGCATACAGGGTTTTCAACTAACACAAGCAATGGACAATCGCCAAAATCTACAATTATAGCAAAATATGATCATCATTTGTGATGTGGGAGGATTTAAAAGAAACAAATCAATAATTGCTTATTCTTCGTGAGGCTCTGTATATTTTATGGACTAGAGCACATTTGAATGATTTTTGTTGGTAGTTGCTGTTGCTACCCTAACTGCTTGTCAATGCCGGGCCCTGGTCAGTACTTGGATGGGAGACCACTGGAACACCAGGTGCCACACTGGGGCGGCGAGAGGAAATGTTGTTGTGTCCTTAGGCAAGACACTTTACCCACAATGTCTAGTCTTAATCTGATGTGTGAGTGAGTGTTGGTGGGGATCAGAGGGGCCGATGGCACAGATTGGCAACCTCACTTCCGCCAGCCAATCTCAGGGCAGCTGTAGCTATAATAGTTACTTCCAAAATGTGGGGTGAATGAATAATGCAATGTGAAAGGTGTTGTATAAATCCAATGATAAGTGAATAATGAATTCATTGTTTTGTAGATTTGTAGATTGTAGATAGTTTGCACACCACCTGGATTGCTAGTACAATTGCAACTTGTGAAATTACAATTTAAAAGCAATTAGCAAATAATGTCATTCATTACAGAGGCTGTGAGAGCTGAGCATATTTAAGAAGTGAAACATTTAAATAGTAAAATTTCAAGATAATGGGTATACACTGGAAAAATGTGCTGATCTTAAATATAATTAAAGATAATGCATGAATAAGTGTTTGAATTAAGCAATATTGTATATTGCACAAGTCTTTTTTTTCTTATTTGAAATAGAATAGATAGACATTTTATGCTTGTCCATTAGCTAAATTATTTTAAGACATTAGAATCAGAATCAGAAAGAGTTTATTGCCATTGTCAATGAACAAAATTCAAAAACATAGGAACTTGTCTCGGCCTTAAGGTGCAACATAAAACACTGAGTAATAATAAAACACAACATATATTCAATCAAAAAAGGGCATGCATTAGGAAAACAATTTAAAATTACTATACAATAAAAAAATAAAAATAGGCATTTCTATGTACACAAGTTTACAGTTATGTTTAAAGTTATAGTGCAGAAAGAAAGTGACAGTGCAGTGAGTGGTTGAATATTGCAGTTAAAGTGACAGGTGTTTTGAAGTGTTCATGAGTCCAACAGCAGAGGGAAAGAAACTATTCTTGTGGCGGGAGGTTCTGGTCCGGATGGACCGTAGCCTCCTGCCTGAGGGAGTGGGAGTGGTTAAAACAGACCATGTCCAGGGTGAGAAGGGTCAGCTGTGATCCGACCTGCTCGTCCCAGAGCCCTGGAGACGTACAGGTCCTGCAGAGATGGAAGTCTGCAGCCGATCACCTTCTCAGCAGAACGCACAATGCGCTGTAGTCTCTGTTTGTCCCTGGCTGTGGCTCCAGCGTACCACACGGTGATGGAGGAGGTGAGGATGGACTCAATGATGGCCGTGTAGAACTGCACCATCATCTGCGCTGGCAGCTTGGCTTTCCTCAGCTGCCGCAGAAAGTACATCCTCTGCTGGGCCTTCTTGATGAGGGAGCTGATGGAGGGCTCCCACTTGAGGTCCTGGGTGATGGTGGTGCCCAGGAAGCGGAAGGAGTCCACGGTGGTGATGGGGAGTCTGTCATGATGAGGGGGGGCTGGGGGGCTGGGGGGCTGTGGGCTTTTCCTGAAGTCCACGATCATCTCCACTGTCTTCTGGGCGTTGAACTCCAGATTGTTACCGCTGCACCAGGACACCAGCCGGTCCACCTCCCTCCTGTAGACGGACTCATCCCCGTCCGAGATGAGCCCGATGAGGGTGGTGTCGTCCGCAAACTTGATGAGTTTTACGGAGTCGTGGCTGGAGGTGCAGCAGTTTGTGTACAGGGAGAAGAGCAGAGGAGAAAGTACACAGCCCTGTGGAGCTCCTGTGCTGATAGTCCGAGTGTCTGAGACATTCTTCCCCAGCCGCACGCACTGCCTCCGATCCGTCAGAAGTCAGTGATCCACCTGCAGGTGGAGTCAGGCACGTTGAGCTGGGAGAGCTTGTCCTGGAGCAGAGCAGGGAGGATGGTGTTGAACGCAGAGCTGAAGTCCACAAACAGGATCCTGGCGTAGGTTCCCGGGGAGTCCAGATGCTGCAGGATGAAGTGGAGTGCCAGGTTGATGGTGTCGTCGTCCACAGACCTGTTGGCTCTGTAGGCGAACTGCAGGGGTCCAGCAGGGAGGAGGTGAAGGACTTGAGGTGGGGCAGGACCAGGCGTTCAAATGACTTCATGACTACAGACGTCAGCGCCACACAGGCCTGTAGTCATTAAGTCCAGTGATCCGGGGCTTCTTGGGACAGGGACAATGATGGCAGACTTGAAGCAGGCTGGGACATGGCATGACCCCAGGGAGGTGTTAAAAATGTCTGTGAAGACGGGGGTTAACTCTCGTGCGCAATGTCTTAATGTAGCGGCAGAGACGCCGTCTGGTCCAGCAGCTTTTCGGGGGTTGGATTTCCGAAATAGCCTGTGAACATCCTGTTCCTGAACTGAGAGGGTGGTGGGGGAGGTGGGGGGGGGGAGTTGGCGGAGGTGGCCACCGTGGGGGGAGGTGGTGGTCACATCAAACCTGGAGTAGAAGGTGTTAAGTTGCTCAGCCAGTTTTTCGATTGTCTGCAGCAGGGGGGGCTCGGGCTTGCTTGTGTTGGTGAGGAGCCGGAGCCCCCTCCACACGGAGGCGGGGTTGTTTGTCAGAGAACTGCTGCTTCAGACGCGTATTGTACTGTGATCTCGCTCGAGAAACCTCTTTGCTAAATCCATACTTTGCGTCTTTGTAGCGCCCCTCTGTCACCAGCCCTGTGCGCTGCCTCCTTCTGCTGCCTTAACTGCCTTTTTGGAGTGAACCAGGGTTTGTCATTGTTGAAAGTGACTTTGGTATGATGCTGTCCTCACAGAATCGAATGTATTGACGTCACAGTGTCCGTGTACTCATCCAAACTCTCTGTGGCAGCTCTGAAGCTCTGAAAGACCTCCCAGTCTGTAATGTCCAAACACGCACGGAGCTCCTCCACTGCTCATGCCTCACTTCGTTAGAGGTCCTCTTGCAGGTTTTGAGAGCTTCAGCCTCTGCCTGTACGTGGGAATCAGGTGACAATGGCGTGATCTGAGGAAGGTCCGAGCGCGCGCACACTCTGTTGTGTAGAATCCACTGGTTACTTTAATAGTCTGTACTTTGTAGTTTGAGATTGCCAGAAATCGCCCAGGATAATACACAAGGAGTCCGGGAAGGTCCGCTCCATGTAAACTCAAATCTGGTCCGTGCCAGCTGAATGCAGGCGAACTCACAGTGGAGATGTAGAATGGTTTGCAGTTAAATGAAAAATATAGTCAAAGTAAGATAAATACTACTTAATTCAAGCACTTATTCGTTATCTTCATAGATTTTTTTTCCACTATATAATACTTACCATCTTTTAAAGTTGAACCAGATGAGTAAGTAAAAAGAAAGGAGGAATAAAAAAGAATAGTACTTTAACCTTGTACTCTGCAGTGTGAGGGTTTTCTCTCAGTCATTCAACTAATTAACGGTTGAGTTGTACCCATTAAATGCAGACTAAAGTGTACTATATTAAAGCCTTAAAGCGATTGATATGTTTTGTTGACAATCAAAGAAAGCTTTACATTTTTAATTTACAGTTTGTGTTATGGTTTATTAGAAATGTCTGTTTTGTCTGGCTGTATAGTATGATTTTTACAGTATTTCATAATTATTCCCAAACACTTCAATTAGCTTCTTATCCCATTTTATATATTTTTTTCTTGAAAGAGGAGAGAGACGCGCACACACGGCCTGAAGATGAGTGTGCAGGATCACAGAAACATAGTCACAATAAAGAAAAGGTGATCAGCACATCTTGATTAGCTGCCCTTCATCGGACAAAGTGTAGCTCAGAGAACACCTGTTATATGGGGGATTGACACAACATTTTGTGTACATGAACGCCATGAAAAAAATTTGGGGAAAAAGAACATGTTACACAATATGACCCGGCTACTGCTGATGTGGTGCAGAATAACCAAAGCTATGTAAAAAATATGAATTAACACCTTCATTAATTTTATTTTATGTGTGTGTGTGTGTGTGTGTGTGTATATACTGTATTTTTATATATATATATATATATATATATATATATATATATATATATATATATATATATATATATATATATATATATATATATATATATATATATAACATACATACACACACAACACACACACACACACAATATAAATATATATATATATATATTTGGCACTCATTTAATATACATAAATACACATTAGACCTACCACGACAGGGAAGAAGAGCGGAACCCTATTTTAACAAATCAGCCACTGCAGCTCTTGCATTTAATGCAAAGACAAAATGGCAACAACACTGGTAGTGATGTCGTCAATTGATAATCGAGTCAAGAAGAAATGGTCTTTCAAATCAAAAAATCCTCATTTAGAACCTTTGGGACTACGAGTGTCACGTGTGTAGATCCAAAAAAGCTTCCACGTTTGCAAATAGAAGACAGTTAATATCACCACCTCGGCTCTGAAATGTCACTGTTCGGAAATGTCACTTGTTCGATGCCTTATATCTCAATGTGCTCACACTGTGTTTTGCTTCTGTGAAGTGCGTCGCCACTGGGCTTTTTGTATCGTGGTTCTGGATATTTGATCTGTGTTCTGAAATCTGTGTTCGAAATCCGTTTTTCAGCGGTTGAGTGATCTTGGCTACATAGGCCAAGCCCCATGGACATTTCAACATGTAGAGTACACAGTGTTGCATGAAATAATTCCCTTTATGTGGAAGGATTTCCCAGTGCAAGGGTATTTAAACGTCTTTGTTTTATAAGTGAAATTGCATTGTGTTCAATGGCCACACCTGTAATTTCCTTGTGGTGTGTTTTGTAAAAAGTGTGGTTGGATTTGAATAGGCAAAAATTTGCCATATGTTGAGGTTGGGTGGGCTCTTTTATATAATGGGTGGAGGTGAAGCAAATCTTTTAAACTGGAGTCCGATTGTAAGATGTAGCAATGTTTGCTGATTATCTGTCTGAACTCTGTCTGTGACAGAAGGAACTGAGGGAGAGGAAGACTCCACATAAGACCACATGGAAAGAAGAGTGGAACAAGGCTCAAACCAACTACTAAAGGCCAGACCAAGAACACCTTTTAGAGGTAAAAGTACTTTTATCCCACCCCACAAAAGGTGGAACATGATGTGCCACAGCTATTGACTAAAAAGCAACAATGACACACAATCTAACAAAAGAACAAAAACTGGAATTGAACTTGATCAAAAAGGACAGCTCCATAGTCATCAAGAGTGCAGACAAAAGTGGCGCTATAGTAATCTTGGATCGCACTGCTTATACAAAAGGCAAAGACGACTTAATAATGCAATCTTTTACACCCACCCAAGACCTTAAGCAACGCATCCAAAATAAATTGGACCATCTTTTAATAGATGGGGCCATAACTATAGCAGAGCACGTTTTTTTTACAGTAGCCAGTCCAGTCCCCTCAGTCCTGTACATCCTTCCTAAGATACACAAATTGTACACAGACATTCCACCAAGGAGACTAATAGAAAAAAAGTATATCTGCCTTTGTTGACTCTATTCTTCAGCCCCTATCTTATCGCTACCATCATACATAAATGATTCTATGGAGTTTTTTAAAATGGAAAAAAAAAAATTGTCCTCGATTACTGCTTACTTGTGACCATGGATATTGACTCACTTTACACCAATGTCCCTTTCGTAGGAGGGTTACAGGCCACAGAGTTCTTGAACTAATGCGATAATCTTACACCAAGCACCGAATGCATTGTAGACCTCATTGAAATGGTTCTCAATTCAAACTTTTTCATGTTTGAGAAGATGGCTCCCAGCTCCGCCTCGCTCTTTTGTGGCTACTTCGAACATGATGTGGTCTTCAATGAGTCACGCAATCAATTTTTACACCACATGACATTGTCAATGAATAAAATTCACAAACATAGGAACTTGTCTCGGCCTTAAGGTGCAACATAAAACACTGAGCAATAATAAAAACAACATATATGAAATCAAAAGGGCATGCATTAAGAGACCATTTAAAATTGCTATGGTATAAAATAAAAATAAAAATAGACATTACTATGTACACAAAATTACAGTTACATTTACAGTTGTAGTGCAGAAAGTGACAATGCAGTGAGTGATGAATATTTGCAGTTAAAGTGGCAGGTGTTTAAGAAGTGTTCATGAGTCCAACGGCAGAGGGAAAGAAACTATTCTTGTGGCGGGAGGTTCTGGTCCAGATGGACCGTAGCCTCCTGCCTGAGGGGAGTGGCTCAAATTAGACCATGTCCAGGGAGAAAGGGTCAGCTGTGATCCGACCTGCTGGTCCCAGAGCCCTGGAGACGTACAGGTCCTGCAGAGATGGAAGTCTGCAGCCGATCACCTTCTCAGCAGAACGCACAATGCGCTGTAGTCTCTGTTTGTCCCTGGCTGTGGCTCCAGCGTACCACACGGTGATGGAGGAGGTGAGGATGGACTCAATGATGGCCGTGTAAAACTGCACCATCATCTGCAGCTTGGCTTTCCTCAGCTGCCGTAGCAAGTACATCCTCTGCTGGGCCTTCTTGATGAGGGAGCTGATGGAGGGCTCCCACTTGATTTTTCATCTGGTCTGGAATAGAAACAGAACTAAAAAACGTTCATGACTTTATCAACACAGATAATAGACATTTAAGATTAACAACTGAATATGATAAACAAAAAATGAACTTCTAGGACGTTCTTGTTTATGTAAACAAAAATTCAAACTTGTACCTCAAGGAAACTGACAGAAATTCTACACTTCATGGTGACTCTTTTCATCCTGTGTCTCTATAAAGAGCCTGCTGCTGTCTCAATTCAACCGCATGCGCCGCAAATGCAGTTCTTACTCTGACTATTTAACCCCACCAAAAGACCTGGAAAAAATGGTTTGCTCAACATGTTTAATCAATTTGTGCTAACATTTTAAATTGTCCTTATAAAGCTTACAAAATCAGAAAAGGGAATACTGTCCTGTCATCACTGAGTATATATGTCACTGAAGGGTGAAAGTCCCAGTCAGCAATCTTGTTTTTAGAACTGAGGACTGTCACTGGGTTGTCAGGTGTTCGGGAAAATGAATTATATGTTAAATAATAATGAAGTAGATAGGTTAAGGTATGAATTCAACTTGAAACACTGTATACCTTCAGACCTTCTGCCTTAGCTGATGCCTTCTTGTCAGTGCTGATTTTAAATAAAGCTCAAAAATGAACTCCTGCCTGCAGTATATTTTTATAATTAGCATCGACAGACAGTACAAAAAGGAATGGCTCACAAAGGCCCGCAGTAGATTCGACTCCATGACCCAAAGGGAATGCCTCCAAATAAACAGATAAAGACAAATGGACCCAAAATCAACTGCTAAATCCAGTAGTCTCCTCTGGGTAAATAGTTCAGACGGATAATCAACAAACATTAGGAGACTTTGCTTCACTACCACACGTTGTGTATAAGAGCCCACCCAACCTGAACACAGTGTTGGCAATTTTTTCTATTCAAATCCAAGCACAATTTTTACAAAACAAAGGAAATTTTGGGTGTGACCAATGAACACGATGCAATTTCACTCATAAAACAAAGACGTTCAAATACCCTTGCACTGGGAAATCCTTTCACATCAAGGGAATTACTAACACTAACAGTGTACTCTACATGTTGAAATGTCCATGGGGCTTGGCCTATGTCGGCAAGACCTCTCGATCGCTGAAAAACCGGATCTCAGAACACAGATCAAATATCCAGAACCACGATACAAAAAGCCCCAGTGGCGACGCACTTCACAGAAGCAAAACACAGTGTGAGCACATTGAGATATAAGGCATCGAACAAGTGACATTTCAGAGCCGAGGTGGTGATATTAACTGTCTTCTATTGCAACGTGAAGCTTTTTGGATCAACACACGTGACACTCGTAGTCCCAAAGGTCTAAATGAGGATTTTGATTTGAGACCATTTCTCTGACTGATTATCAATTGACGACATCACTCCAGTGTGTGCCATTTGTCTGTATTATGCAGAGCTGCAGTGCTGATGTTAAAATGGGTTCCGCTCTTCTTCCTGTTGTGTGGGTTTATTTGTATATATGTATATATGTAATTATGGTATGTAAATATTTTTGATATGGCTGTGGGGTTTT
This sequence comes from Chaenogobius annularis, assembly GCA_015082035.1. Classification (NCBI taxonomy): domain Eukaryota; kingdom Metazoa; phylum Chordata; class Actinopteri; order Gobiiformes; family Gobiidae; genus Chaenogobius; species Chaenogobius annularis. The sequence goes on from BJKM01000732.1 coordinate 189,147, forward strand.
TTCTACACCACATCAGCAGTAGCTGGGTCACATTTTGTCACATGTTCTTTTTCCCCAAAAAACATTTCTTTTTCTCTTGGCACAGTATTGTTTTACTGCTTGAGTTATATATATTTTTAAAACAAATCTACCCACCTCACTACAGTCTATACAGTTGCATCAACCACAACCTGGAACCAAACACACTTAATAGAAATACTACAGTCCATGGTACAGTACTCTCCAAAGTTCCTGTGTGTGAAATACTTTGGGACAGCTGGTGTTTGTGCTGACTCTGCCGGTCTTACCTTAAACCGTACTTCTGTTAGAACCCACAGACGCTCCACGAGGCCTGGTAGAGCAGGGCACGGGGCAGAGCGCAGAGCCATCTGTCTGGAGAGCATCAGTGCAGTGGCCCTCATGGACTTGGCTGAACATCTCTGAAGATTTAGAATGAGGTAGTCTATTCTGGATGCACAAAAAAGAAATAGAATTACAAAAAAGTTGGAACTTCATCAGAATTATTTTAAAAGTTGCTTCAAAGCTGAGATACCGGATTTTGTCACAAAAGTGCTGCTTTTACAATATACTGTTGAAGAAAAATGCTGGGTACACCAGCTTTTAAAGCAATGCTTTTTTAAAGAACACAAATGATGTATTATTTGTACTGTTATTGGCCTTTAAACTCTTGAGTACCATTGCTTTGGCATGTTAAGTTCATGCTTTAGAACTTACAATAACTGAGAGCATGCATTACTGTATATCTGTGAGGCGTTCCCTCATCAGGAATTGCGTTAGAATGCTCGATCTACTGGCAGTAGAGTGAATTACAAAGGGTAGATGAACAAAAGCTAACTTGCTACGACACGCTAATGTAAGATGGCAGTGAAAAGGAAGGCAGAAATGCTCAGAACTAGTGATGATTTGTGGACTAAAAAACAGCACAAAAGATTTTGGAGCTCGACCTATGACGTCACAAAACTGGAAAATTTGGAACACGTGAGTATTTTTGTGAGGCTCAGAAGGAGAGGAATTTCTAGACGGGATTTATAAAACAAGTGTGAATGAGGCTAAATACAACTCCAGGTGTGTTTTTGATGATGGAGCAATGTTATCAAAAAGGTCAATTTTGAATAATATATGTGCTTTAAGTCGGCATTCTTTCTGTACCAGGAATAGAATATGACTCTTTTGGCACTCATTAAATTAAGATTCAAGTTGCAGTTCATAGTGTGAAAGACATGCAAGTTGTATGTGCAGTTATAATTAACAGTGAATCTTGGAATTAATTGAAAAATAATGAGAAAAACTCCTCTACAATGGATTATTTGGCTTTCTATACACCAAACCCAGGAGCTTACAGCATTTGAAGCTATGTTCCCCATCACACTGACAGCACACAGGAAAAACAAGAACTTTTGCATGAGACAGGAGATTTAGTTATATTTATTGCAAGTGTGTGTGTGTGTGTGTGTGTGTGTGTGTAATAACTTATCTATTCCATTCTGAAGACATTCTGGAGAGTGTCTTGATAGTTTCTGAATAATTAACCCAACTTCCTATCCTTTCTTGTCCGTTTTCGTTGATAAAAAATGTATCCATGATCATACCTTTGGTGTAAGTGTAATTCTAAAATAGTTGGCATCATTTTATCACAATAACATTTGATGAAATTACATTGATTTTCTGAATGTTTGGTTACATTTGTATTACAGTAAGGCACAGTCGTGCAGTATTGCCAACAAAAGCAATTTACCAATATCTTTAATAGGAATTTAGATATTTCTTTGTGCTTTTTTTTAACTAGTTTCCAGAGCTTTACTTCTCAAAGTTGCTGGAAACTTCAACTCAAACCCTTTATTTTCTGTTTTTCCAATAAAAAAAATAAAATAATAATATAATCATAAAAATCAATAGAAAGTCAATTTCATATGAGATGACGTGTTACAGGATGTGTGTGTGGTTGGTCACACATGCACTATCTTTAGTTTACACTGGAAGGGCTGCTCCATTCAATAAGGTCATATGCTGTTGGCAATATGTATCTGCCACTATTCCATATTAATATTTATGGCAATGTTCACCCAATTTCACAAACAGAAAACAATATTTTCCAGAGGTAAAAAAAAATCACATGCACCTGTTGGCCTGCCTGTTTTTCTGATTTGTCCATACATATAATTAAAAGTGTACATTGAAATTTGTCTAATCTCCATGTAGATGTTGTAGTTTTTCCTGGAATATAGTATGAACATATTTATTGACAACACTGGGCCAAGTTACAGTTCAGATCTGTGGAGAGAGAGGCAAGCCCACTCACATATCGTGGAACATTCCATGCTAAGTAAAGAACATTTCAGTGGAGACAAGGCAAGGCAAGGCAAGGTTATTTGTAGAGCACAATTCGTACACAAGGCAATTCAAAGTGCTTCACATAACAGGAAAAAAATTCATTAAAATCACAAAGACATGACAGAAATCACAAAATCTTAATTTAAAAGTGCCATTTTCAGGCTATCCGTCAAATAGTTCAAGACATAAAAGAGAAGAGTGCAAAGAAAAGCATTTCAGTCATATGCACAGCCAAACAAAACCGTTTTTAGCTTAGATTTGAACATTGCCAGAGTAGAGGCCTCTCTCACATCCTCAGTAAGACTGTTCCAGATTTTAGATCTGAGTTACCAATTTCAACAAAGTACTTCCTGTCTTCCAGATAGGACTTTAACCAGTTTAGGGCAGTGCCAGTGATGCCCACCCAGTCCTCTAGTCTCTGTAAGAGGATCCCATGATCGACAGTGTCAAAAGCAGCACTCAGATCTAACAGAATTAAGACTGAAGCTTTGCCCGTGTCAGTGTTCAGGTGGATGTCATTTGTCACCTTGACAACAGCAGTCTGTGTGCTGTGATGAGGTCTAAAACCTGACTGGAAAACATCAAATGAGTTGTTTATTAAGAGGAAATCAGTGAGCTGTTGGTAAACAACCTTTTCAAGGATTTTACCACAAAATGGCAGATTAGAGATGGGCAAGACAAGACTGCTCTTCTTTTTGGAGAGGCTTTATGACCGCAGTGTTCAAAGACATTGGGAATGTTCCAGATTGAAGCGACATGTTAACTATGTGAGTGAGTGGTGCTAACAAACTGTTCAGCACAGACTTTAGAAATCTGGTGGTAACACATCGAGGCAGCATGTAGATGAACTCAGGCTGGTGATGATCTCCTGGACAGTTTTGTCAGTTACAGGTGCAAAGTGAGTCAGCTCTAAGTGTGTAGGTGGTTTTAGGGTTATTTTTTGCATTGTAGAATTTATAGCATTTTTAATGCCCTGAACTTTGTCATTAAAGAATAATGCAAACTCATTACACTTGGATGTGGAAATGAGTTCTAACGGCAGCTGTGCTGGAGGGTTTGTTCATCTGTTTACTGTGGCAAACAGGACACGCAAGTGGTTACTACAGCTTCAAATTATTTAAGAAAAATATTCTTCACTAGTTCTACATAAAATGAGGTTGTACATGTACAACTTCTCTCTGTAAATCTCTTTCTGAAGCTGGACCTTTGACTTGTGCCATTTGGCCCAGCGGCACTCCCTTTTCTGTGCCCTGACAGAATCATCATTTCTCCATGGCGCCTTCTGCTATGAAGGCTACAATTTTAGCCTTCATAGGGGCAATGGTGTCGAGAACATTCAAAACACTGGATGTAACAGAGTTCAACAAATCATTTACATTAGAACATGAGACATTTTCAAAGTTAATAATTTCCATAAACAGTTTTCCTGTGCTGTCATTTATGTGTCTCCTCCGGACAATTGCAGGACCAGCCGGTGGTTTGGGAAAAACAGACAGGTCAAAGAAGACACAGAAATGAATCGACAGAGCAACATCGACCACATTGACGTTTGAAATATTAACCCCCTTTGTAATTGGAAGATCTAGAGCAGGGGTGTCCAAACTTTATTCACAGAGGGCCGCATTTTTGAAACTCATTCGGAGCGGAGGGCCACAGACAACCCGGCAATTAAGTGAATCATTCAAAATTTTGCATTTGGCATTGTTTTGATGGACCTCCACACCTTTAATAAGACTTGGAACATTAATATTAGGTTGGTATAACATCAAAATGCTTGAATGTTTCCAATTTTACAGTAAAAAGTGCTACTTTTTGTTGTTTGTACCAATTTAGCAGGAAGCTGGAGGGCCAACGAAAATTGGTCTGAGGGCCGCATTTGGCCTCCGGGCCGTAGTTTGGACATGCCTGATCTAGAGTGTGCCCTCTGCTGTGGGTGGGGCCACTCACGTGCTGAGTAAGACCGAAAGTTTCAAGGACAGCATGAAGCTCTTTAGCGTTTCTGTCGCAGAACTTATCAACATGAACATTGAAATCACCTGTTTTGACCAAACCATCAAAGTCCGTGCATACAACTGAAAAATAATAGTAAAATAAATAAAGTAAAATAATCAATCAAACTTTGGCAGTGCTGGGGAGGCTTGTATAAACAATGAAGACAATGGATGGAGACTGTTTTAGCTCAACTTTAAAAGATACGTACTCAAATGTTGAAAACACACCAAAGGAGAACCTGCGGGTAACTATTTTTCATCTCAAAAGCACACACACCTCCTCCCTTTTTTTTTTCTCGTGTTTCAGATTTAAACATAAAGTTGGGTGGAGCAGATTCTATTAGAACTAAATTTCCTGTGTTTTTGTCAAACCATGTTTCAGTTAAAAACATAAAATCAAGCTTTATAAGAAGAAATTAAATTCTTAATTAAGAATGATTTGTTACATAAGGATCTGACATTTAGCACAGCAAGTTTCAGACTAGTTTCAGTGAGACTGGGCGTTATCTTTTTACAGGGAATATGAATCAAATTTCTTAAATTGCGCGTCTGACTTGCATTTTGTTTTCCCATCTGTGTGATGTTACTACAGTAATAGCACTAGGGGAGGCTGTTATTACACAGGGCCCCGGGTCGGTTTGATTATTATTATGACTATAAGTCCCGACAACGCTAAGACCCAGTGCATCCTAGCTGTGGGAGATATCAGGTGAAAGACGAGGGAGATAGGTGGGGGGCTTTGGTTGGTGTAGAGGGACCAGGTGAGAGTTTGGAACCAGGTGAAAGGCGGGGGGGGGGTTTAGGTCGGGCGATTTTGGTCTGTGTAGCAACAGTCAGGGGAGAGTTCATCATCGTTGATATCAGAACTCTTGATCTTGCTATATTAGGCGTGAGTGGAGCCATCTTAATGCCTGATTTGATCAGATATTCAAGATGGCTGGGAAGGCCCCTGGGTGAGGGTGGAGATGGAAAGGAGAGTGAGGAATCTGTAGTGTTGCAGGGGAAATCCGGGGCTGCTCTGAGGGCAGGGACGATGGCAGGGATACTGCCGGCCTGTCAGATAGGGCCAAGGCCTTTGATGAGGACCGTGCGGGAAAGAACTGAAATGACTCCTGCTCTAGCCGTGGTGAAGATTGTTGTGGTGCTGCTGCAGATGAGTCCTTCTCTGGAGGCAGTGGAGGTGAGTGTGAAGCAGCTGTGAAGCAACCTTTGCTGGTGGTGGAGCGGCTGCTAATAAATCCTTTGGTGGAGGCTGTGGTTGTGGTGCTGCTGATGTTGAAACATTGGCTCGTCTCTGGCTGATGGAGCAGTAATTCTTCTCTCATTGCTTTCTTCTCTAACTATCTGCTCAGGACCCTATCCAGGCCCAGTCCAATGCCTAAGAGCGTGGAGCAGGGTCTCTGTCAGCACCCTCACTCCACCTCTGCATAGGTGTGGGCCATTTCTCTTAAACAGCACCCTCACTCCACCTCTGCATAGGTGTGGGCCATTTCTCTTAAACAGGTCCTCTCATTTCCAGAATAGATAGAAGTTCTCAATGTAGTGCAATCCTCTAGGTGCACACTCTTTGGACAGCCATGTGTTCAGCTGAAGCAGCCGGCTAAACTTGTTTATCTTCCTGTCGATGTTTGAAAGAGGTCCACTTATGAATGTTTTTATTTCCATTTTATCAAGCACGTCGAATAACTCCAACAAGTCTCTTTTCAAAACGTCAGTCTCTTCGCGTCGTATGTCCACGCTACCAGCATGCACAATCAGCTGTTTAACTCCTTTATATGTGCCCAAAACATTAGAAATACGTGATGTAATCTCAGTGATTGTGGCGCTGGGAAAATAATGTGTTTTCATTTTTTCATGCATCACGTGACTTATCGCACCATCCCCAATCAAGACGACCTTGACGTTAGGCACAGATTCTCTGTCTCTGTCTGCCTTTTCACCACGTCATGTTTTACATTTTTCCTTTGCTCATTTACTTCAGTCTTTGAAAGTGGTAAAAATCTGTTTGTAAGCTGTATTTTACATTATCTTTGTATCGCTTAGGCATCGCACTATATTCGTACCAAGAGCGGTCTTTGGAAAATTTTGGGAACGACACAGAGTCAGTCCGGTTTAGGTTGAAAGTAGCTGTTTTTCTTGCAAGAAATGTGGACTTCTTACCACTGGGTGTCACTGGAATTGTATCGTGTTGTATTTCCAACAGCGTCCACAAGAGTTTGTTTCTCTTCTCACGGACATGTTGCTGGTTTCATCAGATTTGTTGATTAAAACTCGAAAAATTCTCTTAAAAAACTTGGTTGACTTAAAAAAGTCATAAAACATTTTTGGAAGACAAAAACTGTTTAAAAAGCAAAATAAATAAGGAAAGCAGCAATAGCAAGTAGGAGCAAGCAAGAAAGTGTCTGCGCTCTTCGGAAGCAGGAAGTACACAGACAAGCAGGTGACCTTTGTTAGAAAAGTTACTGTATTGTTCCTGTTACATGTATCGTACTTTTAAAATGAAATATGAACCCAGCCAACATGTACATCTGGCACTGACAGTGCAACAGACTTACAGTCTTGTTTGGTGGCATTTTAACTACTCTGGTTTGGGACTGGTTTAGTCCTGCAGTAAATCTACTGTAGGTCCTTGTTAAAGGCATTGTTCCCAATTTGTTTTATGTACTAAAGTAAAATCGGTTTTGCTACAGTCCATTGTGCTGTCTGTATCTAGCTTAGAATTCGCAGCAAAGCAGGAAGTGAGCAGTTTGTATGTTATTTGTTATTCGCTTTATTGTGAAGGCAAAACTAACTCTGTCCTCTAAACATTTTGAAAAACACACACTGCAGTGAATTATCAGCATTCTAAGAATGCATATGGTGAGTGAGCAATACATGTGGACTGCTGCAAAGACTTTAAAATTGTTCTGTTTTTCCCGTTTCTAAGAAATCAGGTACAGCACTTTAAGTTCTTGTTTTATCCTCGGTAAGTCCAGTTTTAAACTTGTTTTTTTTATCACCTTTCAGGTAGGGCTGGGTAATATGATGGTAAATATAGAATCATGATCTCATTCCTGTAACAATCTGCTGGTTCTCCACAGGGCTGTGTAATTTGTCCTCTGTTCTTTTCCCTGTACACCGACTGCTACACCTCCTGCCATGACTCCATAAAACTGAGGAAGTTTGCGGATGACACCAGCCTCATCGGGCTCATCTCGTACGGTAATGAGTCTGCTACAGGCGGTGGATCATCTGGTGTCGTGACGCTGTGGCAACAATTTGAATCACCAAGTCTAATACCTTAAGTTATGAATGTTTATTTTATCATTGTTAATTTTATTTTATTATTAGTATGCGCTGTTTTTATGTTGCAAATTTTGTTCACTAACAATGGCAACAAAACAATTCAGATTCCACAAAGACACTTTTTCCCATGCACTCCTGTCCAGAGGTCCGTCTCTTACGGCTCTGTATGAGTGGATCATGAACTGTGATAATTGTGATCTGGGTCCAAAATTTTAATATATATCTTTTTACTTTATAAATGTTTTGCCATATCACCCACCCCTTCTTAGTAAGACATTTATTCATGCTGATATTTTAGACCTGGGTTAGTTCAGTTAAGGTAGCACTTTAAAAACTAATATTTTCAGAGATGGTTCTTTGTGCCAAAAATGTTTGAGAATCACTGCCATAATAACTTAAAAACTATTATATTTATTTAGTTCTATTTGATCAAAGGTCAGGTATAGAAACAACAGCACTAACCCTCATTCAGCTCATTTTCTCGGCGTCTGATACCACTGTCAAAACCGTACCAGCTCCTCCCATTGTTTAAGGAAAAAGCAATGAATAAAATATAAGGTAAAATCGTATTTTTCATATGAATAATGTAAAAGAGGCCGTGCTGAGGGAGTCCACGTCTCAAGGTCAGACTATAGCACTGTCAGTTTGTCTCCGCTGGTAAAGAACAGGACAATCCTGCTCAGACAGTTTATTATGAGGTTACTTTCTATCATGCATGCTCCTCCGTCTGACAGATGTACCATGTTTTAAATGCAATGTAGTCGGACACAAAGAAAGTGAATGCCACCAGTTGTCAGCACTGTTCCATTTTCACTTTATTTTGAAGACATGTCCTAGCAAGGTTACATAATGAAAGAGTTGCCAATGAATGGAGCGCAATAGTGACCCCCACCACTTGTTTCCGGAAGTCAATTTCCCACTTTTCCCCCGAAAGTATAATAATAAACATTTGAAAACTTGCTCGACTCTAATTAGCGATGTGGTAAGTAATAACCACAAGACTTGTAATTTTGTATCTGTTTCTGAATTTTTATAAACTGTTGAAAACAACCCTGTTAAGGACATTAGTTTACTAGTTTACGGACTGGGTGAAAAAAGTAGCCCGGGAGTGGAAGTGATATTTACTCCTGGAAGTCCTATTTATTGCAGGGGGGTCTGGGGAAAAATAATCTGAAAATAGGGGAAATTTCAAGTACGTTTGTGTATTTATTTTATAGACTCAGTTGATGATATCATACTATATAATGTCAGCTTGATTCAATAGGTTTGTTATATAAACAGCTGAATATTGGTTTGAATAGATTTTTGTTTTCATTTCATGGTCAGCACCCCTTTTTTTGGTACAGCATGTAACCAAGTACTTTTGAGGCAATATTAACTCCTTTAACCAGATAAATAAAAGAAAGATGAGTTTATATCATACTGTGGAACCTTCCAGGCAAAGAAAGAACAATTTTATGAGAAAATCAGGTGAAGGACCTGGTGGGTTTAAGGACCCACCGGCCTTTAAATAAATAAACTGAACTAATCCCACTGAAACTGTTCAGAGGGAGAAATGTATGACTCCAAAAAGCTCATTCACAGACTGCGCCACAGTGACACCGCTCACATTGCGTTGAGCCTCATTCATAAAGTTTCACCAGCGTTGTTCTACTCACATGGTCAACATGTCCTGGGATAATACGTCCTCTCGTCTCCACCTGCTCGGTCCTCTGTTACAGTGAGTGGTCACGCGCTCCTACACACACCACGCCCACACACACCGCACCCACACGGCAGCAGCCGCTCGCGCGGCTCTCCGAGACAGGGACGCTCCCGTTTGAGGCAATGCAAATCCTGATCCTGCATCATTTGACCCGTCCGCCACAGTCAGCGCCGACACAGCTAAGGCAGGGACCGATGGGGTCCTGCGGCGCTAATCGCCTCCTCTACAGCTCGGCCCTCACCGGCCCATTTACCCATCAGCCCACTGGGAAAATCCCTGTATGCCAGTCTACTCTTGCCTGTCACTCACAGAATCAGATTGTATTCAATTCAAGTTGGATTTTTTTTGTGTGCAGTGCAGATTTGCACAGAGACCTTTGGAGCTGTGCACAATTGCACACGTGCGCAGCTTAGAGGGAACGTTGCCCCTACTCTAGTGGGTTACGCTTTTGTGCGCAGACACTGGAGACACGCATTTTTGACACCCTAAACATGTGTTTAAACTACACACAAAATCTGCATCTCGCTGACTGTGAAATTACTACTATTCAGAGGAATTATCGCTTTTCTCAGGAAAGCTCCTGATTGGTTGACACATTGCAAATTTTGCAAGAAGTTCAACTTTTCCAACTCTGGCGTCTAACGCCTGGGACAGATGGAACGCTGCAGAAATGCTGGGCAGCCTAGGACCGCACCCGTCACATACTTTGCATGTAAACCTGCCACCTTTGATGCCTTGGACTGAATAGACCGTTACAGTAGAATTTATTTAATTTACCTAGACCTAAATAATAAGGAAATGTATGCAGCCTGCACCAATTACAATCACAGCTGAACCTGTGTTAGCAGAGCTTTAACCTGCAGATAGAGACACATTCAAATGTTTGTCCTTTTCAGTTTATGGACAGGCCATGTCTCAAATTCAGCTTCTTCTCCTTCTGAATTCCACTGAGCTGCAGAGGCCAAACTTGCACTGATTCATGTGCAGGGGCTGGGCTCTAGGTATCCTTACAGTGAGCATAAAACATTTAACACCGCATAATGCAATTACAAAGTTAAACACATAAATACATCAAATTACAGTAACTTTCAATTGAAAGCAGTATTAAAAAAGTGGGTCTTTAAGAGCCAATGGAGGGAGAAGTTCTGATTCGTACGGGGAGCACATTCCAGAGTTATGGGCGGCGACTGAGAAACCTCGGTCCCCTCTGTTCTGTCCCCCTTGAACAAAGGCGATCGAGGGGGACAGAGAGGAGATGCTGGGATCTTACAGATTTGTTTATCAAAATTAAAATTGGAATTATAAGAACACCATTTTTTTTTTACAGAACTGTGAACATTTGTAGACGGGGGTCCCAAAGCTCCATTTAGGTCATCAGTATTAGGGTCAAAAATCACTTCAGTCTTTGTATCCTTCAGTTGCAAGAAGTTACATCCATGATTTAACTTCACTGTCCACTTTACAGTCTTGCTGAACAGTTTGTATTTGGTACAATTGTATTTCATCTGCATACTGTGCGTTGTACTTCTCCAAAATGAAACCTAAAGGAAGTATGTACACTGAAAATAAAAGAGGAGCTAAGATTGAGCCTTGAGGTAGGCCACAGGGAATGGGGGTAGATAAAGACGCAAAGCTGCCTAATTTAACTGAAAAGGTTCTCCACATAAGTACAAACAAAACCACTTTAACGCTGTGCCCCGTAGGCCCACTTCGTCATGCAGTCTTTTTAGGAGAATTTTATGCTCTACAGTAACAAATGCTGCACTGGGATCGAGTGAAAGGAGGCTAGCACAGACTCCTGAATAGACTGCGATACATTGGGTTGTTGAGTACTTTTAGCGGTCGATTCAGTGCTGTGATGTGCTCGAAAGCCAGATTGGAGTTTATCCAGCATATTTTGTGTTCAGATATAAGGAAATTTGAGAAAAAAAATAAATCTATTTGAGTAATTTGGAAAGAGATTTGAGCTTGGAGATTGGCCTGTATTTTGAGAGAACATCCTGGCATTGTTGAAATCTAAGCTAAAAACTGTTTTGTTTAGCTGTGCATATGACTGAAACGATTTTATTTGCACTCTTCTCTTTTATGTCCTGAACTATTCAATCATGTCTTTGGTGATTTAAATGAATGTTTTCCTATTGTGTGAAGCACTTTGAATTGCCTTTGTGGTACAAATTGTGCAATACAAATAACACCCTATGATAGGAAGGAGTTAAATTATAAGGCATGTAATGTTAAAAGCATCCTTGAATAGATGGTTGGTATGGGTCAGAGAGACAATTTGTAGATTTGAAATGGGAAACCAATTCAGTTCATTCAGGACCAGTGGCTCTTTTTGCATAGATCCTAGAAGTGGACGATGATGCTGACCAATTTGGGGTGTTCATGAGTTCATTTATAGTTCAAAACAAGATTTGGGGTTAATGGGCCGTATTTACAATTATATTTTCATAGTATTGGTTCTTGGCACATTTTTCTGCTAACTGATAAGTTTTCAGAGCATCTTTAGAAATGTCAGGTGATATCTTCAGTTCTTTTTTTCCACTTATGTTCCGCTCTCATGCTGACCTATCTCAAAGCCTGTCCATTTGAATTTTTCCATGGTTGTATTCTACATTGTTTTTTTATTATCATTTAAGTGGGGCCACAAAATGGTGATGCCTGTGTTGTTAAACAGAGTCATCAGTTCCAGTTGTGTCAGTACAGTTGTTACCCACATCCGGAGGGAGACTATTATTGAACATGGCAGAGACACGTGAAGCTGGGGTAGAGTTTATAGTGCGAGCAAAATAGGGTGTTGAGGGTGGTCTACGACCGTGATAGGAAGACCAGATGAGTGAATCAGGTCCAAGTTATGTTGGTGAGTGCTGTTGGAAACGATGGACCGTAGCCTCCTGCCTGAGGGGAGTGGTTCAAATAGACCATGTCCAGGGTAAGAAGGGTCAGCAGTGATCCGACCTGCTCGTCCCAGAGCCCTGGAGACGTACAGGTCCTGCAGAGATGGAAGTCTGCAGCCGATCACCTTCTCAGCAGAACGCACAATGCGCTGTAGTCTCTGTTTGTCCCTGGCTGTGGCTCCAGCGTACCACACGGTGATGGAGGTGGTGAGGATGGACTCAATGATGGCCTGTTAGAACTGCACCATCATCTGCACTGGAGCTTGGCTTTCCTCAGCTGCCGCAGCAAGTACATCCTCTGCTGGGCCTTCTTGATGAGGGAGCTGATAGTGGGATCCCACTTGAGGTCCTGGGTGATGGTGGCGCAGAGGAAGCAGAAGGAGTCCACGGTGGTGAGGGGGGATTCTGTCATGATGAGGGGGCTGTGATTTTACTGAAGTCTACGATCATCTCCACTGTCTTTTGGGTGTTGAACTCCAGGTTGTTACCGCTGCACCAGGACACCAGCCGGTCCACCTCAGGGGTCCAGCAGTGTAGGAGGTGAAGGAGCAGGTAGGAGGTGAAGGACTTGAGGAGGGGTAAGACCAGGCGTTCAAATGACTTCATGCCTACAGACGTCAGTGCCACTGGCCTGTAGTCATTAAGTCCAGTGATCCGAGGCTTCTTGGAGGCAGGGACAATGATGGACGACTTGAAGCAGGCTGGGACATGGCATGACTCCAGGGAGGTTTTAAAAATGTCTGTGAAGACGGGGGTCATTTCGCGTGCACAGTGTCTCAAAGTGGTAGGAGAAACATTGTCTGGTCCAGTAGCTTTTCGGGGTTGGATTTCCGAAATAGTCTGTTTACATCCTGTCTCTGAACTGAGAGTATGGTGGGGGAGGGGGGGTGGCCTCAAACATGGAGTAGAAGGTGTTTAGCTCCTCAGCCAGTTTTGGGTCATCTAAGGTGTGTTGCTCAAGAAAATGCCCAGTAATGTTGCTTTAAGTGGGTTTTTAGGGTCAGGTTGGGTGGGAGGAGTAATAAGTTTTGTGAGGTTTAACTCATTACAATAGTTTTTTTAGACTGTCAGAAATTTTGGACAACCAATCGATGTTCATTTCACATACAACCAATCGATGTTCATTTCATTTTGCCCACACTCTAAAAAGATACATTTTTGATTGAAGACTTTGCACATTCTCCTGAATAACTCGAGGACCTTTTCTTGATTTAAATGTTGATATATTTAAATCAGTGTTATGAACAATATCTAATTAAGTATTTACCCCGGAAAAGCTTTGTGTAAGTTTGATGTTGATTAAGTATGGTTTGTTATTATGGCGGTCTGTTTTGACCCTAAACCATTTATTATTCACTACACATTTTGAGGCTTGTAATCATCATCTAATTTCTTTCCCATTTGAATAGGTGTAATAGAGTGCTGGGCAGGTTGAGGCCCTGACACTATTATTCTCTTAGTGATCCCGACTGGTATCTTAAAAGGGCCACGACATTTGAAGTCAGCATACCTGATTGTCACACACTGATTGCTGCAGATGCAAGAGTGAGGTCAATGTTAAAAGAAAAAAGACGAGATCCATGCATATTTGGATGAAGGCGATCACGTTTACACAGTTCATGTCTTTTGACAAAAGCAGCAAAATTGTTGACATATGGAATTTGCTTGGTCCCACAGTATGCTTGGTCCCACAGGTTTAAACACACTGTTTGAATAGCATTCCTGTGTAAATGTGCTATACAAATAAACTTGACCTTTAACTTAACCTTTGACTTGTTAACTACTATAGGCCTATCGTTTTAACTTATTTATTTTTGCCCCAAATACTTTATTTTGCTGTAGCAGGGAGAGATAAGGTAGATATATTTGGTAAATGGTCGAAACCAGATTACTTTAGGTCTATTACTTATTTATGCTAATATATTCTTGCAAAGCGCTTACAAAAAAACCCCCACTGTATCTTTAAATGAAACCCCGCCTACTCAATGGTGACCACGTGACACAACAAGGAAGTTCCGCCCGCGGCGTCCCATTCAGGATGAAGTTTGTCAAATTATTGCAGTTTTCCGCCGAAACAGCCCGTTTAAAAGGCTCAGAGTTCGTCTGGTAAACTTGACAGACATTTCCTTATCTTCACAGTGTCCTTGTCCTTGTTCACGTACATTCCTCCGATATCATGATGCCAGGAGGAGACAGTGCACCCGCGATATTTCTGCTGTTTGTGGTCAACTTTTTAACTTGTCCCCCGCTCGGACATGCGTCGTTACCGCTCGTCATTAACACATGGCCGTTCAAGGACGCCACAGATGCAGGTAAGACTTGAACACTAAAACGAATACTAAAGCTGCAGAAGTTTGTTTTAAAGTAAGATCATGTCATGTGATCTCGTGACCAGATCTTAAACTGGTTTGTCCCTAAAATGCCACACAAATGCTTGACAGTGTGTAAAAGTAAAATAGAAACTACTAACATTTGCATCATATGTGTGAGTCTACATTTTCACAGTTTCACACGTCTGGCACGAGTCAGATTATTTTATAACTTCAGTGTCTTTTATTACTTCATCTGCCACAGCTGCCCTGGGACAGGCTAAAGGCAGATGTGGCTTGGTCTCTAATCCTCCCCAGCCACACATGAACAGAAGGCCTATGCTGAATATATCCATGCTTTACAGTGAGAAAGAATGGTATGGCGAGAAAGGCTTGACGACTTGCTGAGTTAATGATTTATCCAAAAATCTCCCAGTAAAACAGGTTTTATTTTTTGTTTGTTGAGGGTTTGAAATTAACTAAACCAAGTCTGCTACCAACCTATATCTGGTGATGGGGTATACATGTGATTTCTGTTTTGATCCAATAAGTAATATTAATTCTACCAAGCATCGCTCTATCGATTCAATACTGATACTAATATGTTTGTATGAAAACGCTCTGCTAAAAGTAGTATTACCTTGGCATTTGGAGGACTTTGTATTCGCTCCACTGCTGCTTGAACTGATCCAAAAATGAAGTATTAATAATGAATAATGAATCCACTATTATATCATAAATGTATTTTGAATATGCATTGTAAACCTAAGTCTTGATATTTTTGATTGGCCTACTTTAAAACGACTCCCATGCTATCCAAACCTGTTGAAATTCAAGTTTGATCATCTTCCTTTTCTTACCACATTTGCTATTACCCGTAGCAACCAGTAATTTATACACTCTTATGTCCAACTACTTTAAAATCTCACCATTGTTGGACATAAACTCTTCTTCATCCGTCGTACATCAGGGACCAATTCTTTTCTAAAATAAATGCTCCACTGTGTTATTTTATCCACACCTTTCTTCAGTCTTCTCCTGTGGTTGCAGACAATAGGACCAAATACCTTTATTCTTCTGCAGTCTCGTAAAATAATATTTGATGATGCTATTGTGGGGAAAAAAAAAAAAAATCACTTATCAATAACAACTCTGCTTTAGTACTTCATGTTTTTGTGATGTCAAATCTAAACACAAACCTGGAGTTGTGTTTCATTTGAGCATGGTTCTGTAAACTCTTAATAAATTGTCTGTATGTTTTAATCCAGGAAGCTCCTCCGTGTTCTTAAAGTCCATACACCTTCACCAAGCTTGTTCTGATCATGTCGCTGCTTAAATTGCTGTTGTTGTTGGCTAAACTAGCGTAATTTCATAAATCAGCAGATGCAGGGTTAGGGTTACATTTCATGCCAACTGACACACTCAAAATGCACCCATAACTGCTAAAAATATCTGACTGAAGCCCTTAAGACTAGAGCTGCTTGATATTGAAAATGATTGTGATGACTGTTGATTACTGTTGCATTGATATTTTTTGCAATGTTTTAATATAATTTTCAACTATTAGTTTCAGTTTGATTGAAACTATAACGTGCCTTTTTACTCACATGGTAATCATCGGTAACATATAGTTAAACATACAAAAAACAAAATGAAAAGGAGACAAAGAAAAGCAAGCTTAGCAATGTTATCTGCCCTATTGCAAACAACTAAAGTGCGTACGACAGGTTTTTTATGATTTTCAATCCAAAGTCATTCAATCCAAAGTGTATGCAGAATTTACACAAAGAAACAACTTTTTTTGACATTAGATGAGATTGTTTTGGCCCAATGGTAGCTAAGTAATTTCCGAGTGAGATGTCATCAATTACAACCAGGAAGTATGATTACAGACCTAAAAATATTAGCTATTCTGGGATACATTTTTGGAAATATTTATTTAGCAAAATGTAAAATATAATAATCTTAACTGCATTTTAGTTCAATGAGTTGTCCAACCTGTCATAGGCACGTTAACGCTGATATTTTAAAACACATTACATTTGAATTTTAAAAAACTACAAATAGCTAAATAATCCATCAGCTAAATTAAGGTAATTTTAGGAAAATAGAAAATATTTTAGAACATGAAATGTGCCTTTTTCATTTAAAAACTGAATTTTCATTAAAAAAAAGCAAAAATAATGATTATTATTATTATTCCTGTTAGATAGAGACCCTAAGTGTTTAGTTGGTTGCAATATTTACCAGCTTTATTTAAAAAAAAATTAAGACAAAATAGGACAAAAATATGCCCCCTTAAACACAAAAGCCTGTAGGTGATGAATAAGTGGTGTGGATAAAGTTGTTTGTGGTGGTTAGTGAACACGCTGTAGTGGCCTGAGATTGCACTGGCGAGCTGCTGTCAGGAGGGCTTTGCGAGCAGTTGGCGTCCTGATCCGTCTGCTGCTTTGAGGGATCAGTGACCAAATGTTTGGCAGCTCCATGTTTGTTTAGTATCGCTCTGAGCGGTCATCTTATGTAACCGCAATATTAATTCTGCCCATATTACAATAATCCAGGGATTTGAAGTGCTGGGACAATGAAGGGAAAAGTTTAGGACAATAGAAATACAAGAAGTTGAATTGTTAATCATTTGCTCTCTGGATTGCGTCCCATGCCTTTGAATTGAAGTTTTACACAGCACAAACCTTTGGGATTCGTGTAGAGTCATACCAAGTTTAATTGGCAGTTAGTAATGGTGAAAGAAAATTGGTTTCTGTTAACAGGGGACACGTATTTTAAAGAATCAACGCAGTTTTCGGCACTCATCCAAATAGCTTCATTCATTTCCTCCGAGCTACATGGAACGTGTGCTTGTGTCCAGTTGACGGATTCAAATGTTCTTTTAGGGAGAGATTACACAGTTTTAGTACGTGACATGTATCTTTTTAAAATATGAAAAATAAAATAAATGTGCAGAGAAGGGTTACACAGTTTTGCAATTTTGATTAGCTGCATGTTCCAGTCCACAGTGCACTCTTAAACGTATGCAGGAGTATTAACATTTGAGAGAATAATGAATGAATGTATGAAGTGCTTAATTAATACAAGATTTCTATTCAGTTTCTTGTTATATATATGCCACATTTTGAAGACTTTTTCCGATTCAAAAGGTTAAGGTTTTGGCCTAATTTAAGAAGAGGAGGCATCAAAAGAAAATAACTTTAAGGCACTCAAAGTCCAAAATAAAAGTCCTATTTAGTCCAGTGTCGGTCCAATTTGTCCCAATGTGATTTTTTTGTTTCTTTCTTTTACAATTTTCCGTACGTCAGTTAAATTTCTCCTAATTTCTCATCATTCTGAAACCCATGGATACATTTTCAAAATGACAGGGTTGGCAAGTGTAGGCTTATAAAGATTGCATTGAGTATTTTGTCACCTAAATGAAGCAGCCTCCTTTACAATTGTGCTTATTACAACGATTCCAACTCCTGCTGTTCAATCTTCAGCACTCTATACTAGATGGCTGTTTCGTTTGTTTATAGTAAAATGACAAGCGTGACTTCATTTTGCCCCTGCAGCGTGGAAGAGCCTGCAGTCGGGGGGCTCGGTGCTGGACGCAGTGGAAAAGGGCTGCGCTCAGTGCGAGGCGGCTCAGTGCGACGGCAGTGTGGGCTACGGAGGCAGTCCAGACGAGAGAGGAGAAACCACCCTGGACGCCATGATTATGAACGGGTAGATATCTGTGGGATTAACTCATTTGACCGAAAAAGGGCTGCATGATTTGGAAAAATATCAAATTGCAACTTCAAGTAGACACTTTGGTTTGAAGTTTACATTTTAAACACACCCAGGAGCACTGCTATGTTTCCTTTTTATTTGATATTTTTGGTCCCGTCAATCGGTGTTTAATAAAAAAAGAAATAAAGCAATAAAGAATGACAATTTTCGTATATACAAAAATGGTTTTAAGGCCATTTTGGCATAATAATAAAAAATAAAAAAAGTTTCCTAAATAACTGCATCCATTTGATTTTGATAATAATACATCTTGCATTGCTAATGTACAAATTATAGCTGCAACAATTCAGGGATTCACCCAATGGACTTTTAAACAAATACATTAGCGTTTTTTTTCATGCAATGATATTTACCTGTCGTATAATATGAATGTCAAAAATGTACATGGAAATAATATCATTGCAGCCCTTTTAGCATTGATTATTTACTTATATACTAGCTGTTTGTAATATTAAAAAAGGTTGGATTATTGTGAATATTTGACACCAAATCAAAAAGTTAGATTTAATAAAAATGGCACTCTTTGTTTTGTTGATGGGAATTTATCATGACAACCAAAAAAGTTCACAGTTTCTTCTCACAATAACATTAAAATAAGACATCAGTGACATGACAATCCTTACTCACAGGACATGAAAATGCGTCGTAAAAATGATGATTTGAGAACTGTATTATGTCCCTGCTCACTCTAATTAGGCACCTACAGCTACACCTACTCTATAACTCCAACTTTATTTTTACACGCCGCTCCGTATGACATCTTCTTTGAGTTTCCTAATTAAGCGTCGGAGTGAAGAGACGGGCGGGGGGGTGGAAAGAGGAGGAGGAACGGCTTTGGCTCGCTGTATGTATTATGTGTTTAGTGTCTTTTAGTTGCATCATTTAACAGATAGTTTTGGCACATTGCAGTGATGAAATCCCTGGGTGCATTTCTGTAACACACTGGTCACTTCAGTCAATGAGTTTTATGAAAGTGCGGCGTTTTTGTATGCCGTTACGGTTACTTAAAATGGAATTGATAACATTATTGCATGTATATTCACAAATGAAAGCAAAAAAACTCCAAAAAACAGCGTAGGACCTCCCACACGTTGAAGGAGGATTTGATTACCTGTGCTTGCAACATTTGGACAGTGTGGTCCAAAGAAAGACAGAAAAATGAGCTGACAAACGCAATTTTCCAAAATGTAATTCCAGATAATATTTAAAAATGTTTTGGACATCTGTGTGCAGTGCAGTTTTTTCATTTTTGAAGTTGCCTCTTCCATTCAGAATTTAAAATGACTACTCAAATATATCTCTAACACAAGTGGAGCTGTGCATTTATTATTCTATGTGTTTGTTTTATGTCATGGATTCATCATGTTTAAATGTGTTTTATAAATAAAGCTTGAAGTATATTCCATAGAATTGTGGTGTAATGCTGTTTATTGCTGATGTCAATCAAAGGTGAGCTCACTGAAATGACATCTATTTCACCATTTAACTGCATTATAAACATGAATTTGCCTTTTAAAAAGGTGTTTTCATTTCACAAAGAGAATGGAGCAGATTCACGTGTGAATTCTAACGTTCTAAGAAATTATTTTCGGCATGGTTTGGGATGAACAAACACCTTTGTAATGTGATAGAATATCTTGAATAGTTGTTTTGCTTAATAACAGCCCCGCTTTAAGTGATCCTCATTTCTCTAACTAATTAACGTTGTCATATGATATAACTAAGTCGTTCTGTCATGAAAGCCTGTCAAATACTTCTTTCTCCGCTAAATCAATCTTTCTGTCACAGTGTATAATTTGTATATATATAATTTATTATTGAGAACTGTGACAAAGCTCTCATACTGAACAAAGTGAGCGTTTGACCCCGTGTATTTCTAACCCGGCTGCGTCATGCTGAGGTCACAACTGTCCGTGTGGATTGTATGCCATTAACTATTGATGTGCGAGTTTGCCGCTCCATAGTCGCGCGCACGTTTCAGGCTGCGCATACTAAACGGCGCTTTCTATTGTGTCTGCAGGGACTCCATGGAGGTGGGCGCTGTGGCCGACCTGAGGAGAATCAAGAACGCCATCGGAGTGCACGAGCCGTGATGGAGCGCACCACACACACCCTGCTGGTGGGGGAGTCGGGTAAGTGTGCGCAATATTAAAGGAGTCATATTATGCTTTTTCAATTAATTAGTATTGAACTTTAACATACTGTAAGTACATCATCATTTTACACTCTAAACCGCAGTATTGATCTCAAACTGCTTTGTAACAGAAACGGGTCCATTGGCTTCCTGTTCACAACTGCTCCGCCTCTCACAACTGCCCCGCCTCTTCATAATGACATTTGACTGTAACGAGCAGCAGATTGTCATTTATGTGTTTTTTTTTAGAAAAAAAGTAATGATGATCGACTTAAGCTGCCGCGCTCTTCGTGTTTTGGTGTCAGCGCGACATCTGTGTCATGATTACTACGAAACATCACCCCGCAACAGCCGAGCAAACGGAGTGACACGCCGAGACACCTTTAAAACACAGGAGACAGGACAATTATAACTCTCCTCTCTGAAAAACTGCAGCGTTCTTTTATTAATCCAGTTTGTCAGTAACTTTCTGCACAAAATATTGTTTTGATCTCACGTTTACGAAATATGACGGCAAAGTTTCGACATATCAACTGTGCATGCTTGATCTTTTGAACATTTTCTCGAGTCTCTTTACTCTGGACTCGGAACTTTGTTAACATTTGGCTCTGCGGTGTTTGCACTCGTAGGATCAGGAGATTTCAGATCTGATGCGAGCCTCCTCAAGCCTGTGGTCTGCGCTTTCTGTCTCACGTCAAATCGTTTCAGACACAAAAATCCTGTTGCGTGTTTCCGGATTTAAATTTTTCAAACAGTCTCACCTAAGTACAGAG
The DNA here is from genome assembly GCA_015082035.1 of Chaenogobius annularis. Taxonomy (NCBI): domain Eukaryota; kingdom Metazoa; phylum Chordata; class Actinopteri; order Gobiiformes; family Gobiidae; genus Chaenogobius; species Chaenogobius annularis. Next base: position 210,355 of record BJKM01000732.1, read on the forward strand.
AGATGGGGGGTAGGTGAGAACAGACATTTTATCAGCAGTACTTGAGCCTCAGTTGCAGGACAATGCAATATTACTCAAACATACAAGTTTATTAGTATTTTGATTGATTCTTTCACGTTTTGAATAATCTTGTTTTGTCCCGCAAGTGAGGCTCAGAAAATTCCTATTTTCACCTTCCCCTTATCTCCGACCACAGCTCTGCGCTTGTAGTTATATAAAAAAAGAGGTGAAAAGGGTGAGTGTTAATGTCTGTCCATGAAAGACCTGAACTGAAGTACATTTTTTATTTGTATGCTTCTACTTTCTGCATTTTATGAATAGATTCAGTTTGTACACATTGTGCGGTTGGTCTGACGTGCAGTAAAAACTAAATTCACTATCTTACAAAAAGAAGTAGTGCTACCGTTATATGTTCAAAGGGTAAGATAAGGTGAAGTTATGCTCCCTGTAATGCTATAAAAGATGTGTTGTTATGGAAGATGCAACACAGAGCAATTCACAAGTCGGTGACAGAGGACTCCAATAGGCAATTTTCTTTACCAAACTCAATACAGACATTATATAACGCTTTTCACTGCACTGTCAATGTAAAATCCCCTTTTCCATCAGCAAAAAAACCCCACACCATTTCCAAGGTTAGAGTGGTCCGCGCTGAGTAACCTGCCCTGACATTGCTGTTCTTGTCTCTCCCAGCGTCTTTGTTTGCAGAAAATATGGGCTTCACCGCAGAAGACCTGACGACCAACAAATCTCTGAATATTTTCTCCGAGTGGCTGAAGGGCAACTGCCAGCCTAATTATCGAAAGGTGTGTGTATTTGGCTCCCGGCGGCTCCTGAATCTGAAAGATTGATAGAGGCTCAGGAAAGACAAGCAGACGTGAGTACTGAGTGAGTGAGTTTGACAAAAGCGCTGGACCCAGATGGACTTCTGAGAGATACTTAGCATTTTACACTGACATTTAGTTGTGTAAAAAAATGACATTGAAGGTGGTGACAGCTCTTCAGGAGTATTAAGTAACTGCATGATTCTCACTCATTTATTATAACGTTTTAAAGGTGCTTCTGTATGTACTAGTGAAGGGTTTGCCACCACATGGAGATGCTACTGCTTATGCTGACTGTAAATGTTTAATTGTGGGCTTTTTTAAAGGTTTTATACAAGATCTTTCTTTTCGATCAGCGCTGCGTACTTTCTCTGTTTTTAATCCATGTCTGTTTTTATTTGATTGTGTGTGTGTGGTGTATGGAAGCCAAATCCAATCCAACTGCAAACCAAATGGGTATAAATAAAGTTACCTGAACCTGCTTTGCCTAGACTTCCACGGCATGGCATTAAATCTATCTCCATGGAGACAAGCAGTTATTTGTTTTACCATTAAAAACATCTGCAAATGAATAAATGCAAGATAGAAGAGTTTAATGCCAAACTGTGGAACATTTGAGGTAAAGCAAATGATAAATTGTCTCCAGAAATGCTGCACAGTGCACCTTTTTAAAACACAATTTTTCATTTTATACATTATTTCCTCAGTTCTAGAGACTCATACAAAACCACTCTGGTCAGATCTGGAGTCTCGTTTATAAAGCATGTGTATTTACAAAAATGTTATGTCTCGTTCCACATTAAGTTTGTGATAAAAAGAGAAGTTGACGAGGAAATGAAAGTTCCATGTGCGATCGATGTTTGGATTTGGTTCCTGGCCTACGCTCCAGCTGTCCTGCCAAATAAAGCCTGCAGGCCAGAAAATAAATACACAAAAAAAAGAAAAGGAAATGGGCACAGCGGTCTATAAAACTTTGCACATCGAGTTTTTCAGAGATGAAGCAGAAGCAGATCTGTGGACATTTGTGTGTTGTTCTTACGGACACTTTTAGGAAGAATTCCTTGTAAAGCTTTATTACAGAAACATAATAAAGCAACATTATTTTCAGGCTTTTTCGCTATAATAATTTAAGTTATAATGCGTTTATTTTCACGTTTTCTTGTTTTAACGCACACATATTTCTCTTATATTCATTGTTGCAAAGGGCAAATATGTTAACGTTAATACGAGAAAATGTTCTCGTTTTAACTTAATACTTTCTTGTTTTAACAAAAAAAGCCTGAAAATAATGTTCACACTACACTGACTGTTTTACGTTTCCGTACGTTATAAATGAGACCCCTGTTTTTTTAATAAATAGCCCATTTCACAACACAGTATATAAATGACAGATAGACCTTTCACCTTCAAACACCATTAAACAAAAGTAGTTATTTTAATGTTGGTGTTATTAGACTAAACTTTCATGCTCACATTGAGATGTGGAATATTCACAAAAAGCTTTTTTAGGGAATATTCTCTTAACAATACTCCTCTAAAATCATTTTTTGCAATGCAATGTGCTAAAAGCCTCTTATCTATTCTGAAAAGACTGTAAAATGAACACAAACATGCTTGAATATTGCTAATGCACTAACATTAACATTTGGATAATAATCTTCAAATGTAATCATTTTATATCATGTTATCTCTAAATTCCAATGACGTTTTATTTTCTTTTCTCCCCCACTCCAACCTCCAAACCTCTCCATTACACATCGTCCTGTTTATGTAGCTGCCAAAAGTACATTTGCCCCATCCTATTGATCATATTTACCAGTTACTTCTCAACAAGGGCGGCCCCTAATAGTTATTGAGCCTCACCTCAAATGCACGGCGTCAGACAAGGACATCTCTGGCTCTCCGCTTCGCCTTTTCTCCGCACTCCTTTTGAGTTTGCAAACTATTCACACTAATCAATCATTTCATTTAACAGTAATAAGAGTTGTACCTTGAACCGTTAGTCGTGACAGATGATTCATGACAAGAGCTGGTGCAGAGAAAATGCTGTATTGTTTTAATATTTATATTCGCTCAATACTGTCAACCGTTTCATAAATCAATGAGGAGGTAAAAATGGGTGATGAAAATAGTGACAAAAGTCGTCAAGGTTTCTGTGCAGCACTCAATAGCTGATTTTTTTATTTATTTTTTTTACATTTCAGAGTGGTTTTGGATGTTCAGAAATGTGTTAGAAGATTTTAAAAGTAGTTGCTGGAGTCATAAAAGGATTACTGAATTTTGTGTAGTAAAAATATTTCAATAAGACCTCGGTTAGGAGGTTATGCTTTTATGTTAAAAGTTAGTTCGCATGTTGAGAAAATGCAAGGACTGAAATGAACCAAGAATATTTTGTATTTTTGGAGCGTGAGCTGTAAAAAGTCTTAATAGCTTCCGACCAATGATGAGTACCAAACCAAGAAGCACTGAACAATTTAAAAAACTAACTTAAAAAAAAATAAAAAAAATAGATAATCTACTCATCCAGGTACATAAACACAATAAAATAAAAATAAATGGCCATAAAAAAAAAACTTACTTTCACTTAAAATGATTTGTTATGAACTGGTTATCAGGTTCTTATCAGAATATTATGTTACTTACTGTTGCAGCCATTACAATTTCATAATTAGGATATAATTGATCTTCTACTAAATTTCCGTTTAAACAAACAAATAAATAAATAAACAAACAAACACAAATCAAGTTATATGACAACAGCTAAAAATAATTAAACTTATATATTTAATTACTAACCACATGGAAGTAAATCATATTAATACGAAGCTGCTGTAGTGTAAAAGTCTAACTTAAAAATATGCTAAAACAAAAATGATTTTCAACTTCTCAGTTTCCATTTGTGTGCACTGTGGAGAGCTGCTTATTCTCTGACCCAGACTCACCTGTGTGTGGACACTGAATAACAACTGTAGTTCTCTTCTACAGGTGAGCCCAGTCCCAGCACGGGGCTCCAGCTTACTGCTTCTACAGTGCAAAAAAACAATATCTAGCCTTGGTTAGACCTGAATTCAGAATATCAATCTTGATTTGAGGTTTTGACCAGGTTAGAATGAATTGTGTAATTACAAGACAATTTAGCTGGAATTAAGACAATAAATTTGCCAATAGGTAAATAAATGTCAATTTTGGCTTGAAATAAGTACAAGGCAGAACCATCTTGATACAAGTAAAGATTCTGGTCCATTAAGAAATACTGTACATCTTAGCCGCTGAAAACTAGCAAAGACTAGGTTAATAATCCTGTTTCAAGAACTTTTAACTAACCTAGAAATACATTTTTCCCAATAAAGCCTCTGTCCCGACTCAGTTTTTATATTCTTGAAAATGTTGATATATCTATTATTTTTGTGCATTAGTAACAATTCATTCTTTTCTTACTTGATTTGATCAATATAAATACATGGAATTGCTAGAGGGTAGATGTAAGTCTGGTGGTGGTTTTAGTTTAATGCCATACTGTGGAATATTCCAAGCATAGTAAAACAGTACCGCCAACAGAAAATTACACATACACCTTTAAATGGCGACATATTCAGCAAATCAACTTGATGACCTTTTAAACATAACATGTTTCCTCATCATTAGTTTTACTCAAAGTTGTATTATGATTGATTCCTGAAACTGAGGCTCGAGTGCTCAGAAAAGTCCTGTTTCACCTACCCCTATCCCCGCCCACATTCCTGTCCTTAGTTGTAACTGTCGCTGTGTCAGCAGACTTTAAGCGGTAAATTTTTAGAATGAGAAATAGTTTTATGGGTAATTGTAATTTGGATTGGTTTAGCCAATCAGAGCCTATTGAAGGACAGTCCTGCAAACAAACAAAGTTCTGTTCAGCTAATTAGTAAAGATGAATGAAATAAAGAAACAACGCTCCGATGCTACAGTTTCAATGATTTATTTTATTTTTCAAATTTTGGAACACATTAAAAAACGGAAAATCAAACGTTATTGCCACTTCTTTCATTGCCTGTATATGAGGCCATGACAAACATCTCCCACACAGGTGGTGCTTTTGAATGCCACAGTTCTCAGTCATTGGTTCAAACACTATCACCATATATGGACTGGCACCATCCACCTCCAGCCTCCAGCGGCCAAGTCAAGCCTCTTCAAGCCAGCGCTAAGGTAGCAAACTTGCACCCTGGCTCCGCCCCCCGGAAAAGGCTAAAGTTAACGCTACTCTGGGGGCAAAATATGGCCCTAGGATTCATCGCTTTCCAGATATCAATAAACCCTATATTATGTATTCATTTGGGAAATTTATTATTTATAGATTTTTTGTGAGCTTGAGATATCCAATGTCGGCTGAACATGTAAGTTCCAGTCACCACCACAGACGAGGGTTCCCTCAGAGTGGTTTGCAATCAGACCTTCAACTTCAGTATAGAAAGTGAGGTCACTTCCTGGTGGAGCATATACATTTATCAAAGTAAACATATTTCCATTAATTGTTCCTTTGACCCAAACAAATCTGCAATCTTTATATTTGCTGTCCTGCTTGAGATCAATATGGCCACACCCCTCTTATGTTTGCCCCTGTATGAGGTATAGTAAAGTCTGTTAGAACCAAATGTAGTTAATTTTTGATGTTCCAAGTTATTTAATTAGGTTTCTTGTGGGTATATAATATCTATTTTTTCTTTTCTCCTTTTTGTTTGCTTAATTGGACTCAATATGCCATTAACCTTAAAAGATGCTATTAGTAATTTTTCAGAGGCCATTGTATTAACCATGTTGAAATAATTCTTGTAAATCTGCTTTCAGCTCTCTGGTCGAACACAACATACAAACACAGGAACCATAACTACAGAACATAATAGCACAAACAAAATGAAAAAAAAATTCTAGGCTGGCAAATACTCGCATGTCTTCAGTAAAGTTCAGGACCTTTTTATTAAAACAAAAAGTCTTCACTGAGCCGTTACTGAGTACGCAAAACCTAACACCTCCTCCGGTATAGTAAATCTTTTTATTTTTCCATCCACGTTGATTTTTCAGGATAAAGCAGAGCATATTTCACATTCTTCGCTCTCAAAGGATTTCACCGGATCAAAAGTTTTGCATTTCTTGAACATCCGTCATTGAAGAAAGAGAGTTTGTTTGATCCGGTCTGGATGCAGCCATGACACGCTTTTGATCACTGAAGTTGTGGAACTTCATTATAATAGGTCTTGGACCCTGGTTCAGAGCGATGTGCATGGTCAATCTTTATTTTACCAGCTTTTGTTGGAAGTTTTAGATATTCAGGGATCCAAATCCCCCAAATGTCCTCCAAATCAAAGATTTCATTCCCTGCTGCTGTGGCTCGGTTGTCCAGTTCTTGGATTCCTCTGGAGCCGAGTGTGAGCCGGTGCCTGTGCTGGAGTGGGAGGAGCCAGGAGCGCGCCGATGCTGGGCCTGTTAGCTTAGTTGGAGCATTGTTGACCCGCTTCTCTGTGCTGTTTTTCTTCTTCGGTTACTTGTTCCAGAAATAAGTGTTCAAGCTCATTATATGCCTGCTCCCATGTGAAAATATCGAGTGTCCCCTGGTGAATTCGTAATAAAGACGGATAAATCAACGGAATCGACCGCACCCAGACAGACACGAACGAGCTAGGCAGCCATCATCCCGGAAGCCACAATCAATTTTCCTCAATCGACCTGTTTCTATCACTAATTCGTTCAATATTGTGGTTTACAATGAACAAAGTGTAAATGAGGATCTACCCATATATAAGTTCAATACTAAAAACCTGAAGAAAGCGTAATATGTCTCCTTTAAGTCTTCTAATTTGTTTCCTATACAGAACCGAAACTCAAAAACAAACGCGCACTTTTACAGTAAGGTAGACGGCATGCGTTTATATTTAGCATTACAGACATTAGAGTCACCATTAAAACCTGCAGGATTTCTCAAGCAGATTCTTTTCTTTTCCACATCAATAACTCCACACGCAGCTTTCACACTTCACCGCAGGTCAGCCTCTCGCACTCAGGCCGTCTTTCAGCTCAGCACCAGGGAGGCTTTGAGCTGGAGAGACATAAGGTACCCCACACATCATGCACCACTGACACTGCTCACCGCACTCGGCGCTAGCAGGTACAGGCCAATGTCTATATTGCAATAAGGAGCCCATCTGACAGGTAAAGGATATAAGGCGAGTGGTGGTAGTATGAAGCCAATGTTTTATTCATATGACCTACAATTGTGGATACACGGATAGTTCAAACTGTGCAAGGATTTCTGCCGTTGCCTGTTAGGTTACAAAGCTGTCATATTTGAGGGCATGGCAGGTAGTGGATGTGATCAAATGGGAGTCTTTTCTTTTACACTTCCAGACATGTTTATTATGCACTTTGAAATGAATGCTGATATCACAATGCGGCAGAAGTTGTTTGGCATTTTTGTGATGGGATGTTAGGATTCGTGACTCTACTACATATATTTTAGACTAGAGGGAAAAAGAAGGACATTTTGATTGTTTGTTTCACAATAAAAGACATGAAGATCTCATGTTTGGAAAGAATTCTGTTTGGGAAAATGTATCACAGTATTTTCTAACACCATGTCAAAGTTCATATTACTTGTTGCTAGGGAAACTGGCTTCCATCTGGCCTATCATTTGTTTTGGGACTGTCCCGTTCATAAATTTTGGACTGAGATTAATAAAGCACTGAGAATGATTGCCAACATTAACATCCCATTTGACTATAAGAGATTGGCCACATTTCCGTGGGAGCTGTTCGGGCCGGTTTGTGTGGCGTACTAGCTCCCAGAGGGTGCTGGCTTGCTTTCGGCTCTAACATTTGTTAATGTTTGGGTTACGTCAGCTGCTCACATAACAGACCTCTGCGAGCAAGGACCTGGTCATGGAAACACAAGTTAAAATGTATCCAGAACTCCTGCAATGGACATAAGCGACGGATACCTATGGAATGTAGTACTTTTGGCAGCGGGGAAAAAAAACTCGCAAAAAAAATGGATGTTGCGAAATGTAACAAGGGGCATTTATAGTATGGAGAAGACTACCTTTGTTTCCTAAACTTTGAAACTGACAAATGTAATAATCATTGGCGTAAACAAGTACGTTACAAGAGATATTTCGCTACTAAAGTAATTTTCTGAATACAAGCCAGGGGTGAAACGTATTCGCTCTACTATGGAACCTGCAAAGACGACTGAGTGATTACACATTTTAGATATTTCATTTTCAGAGTGTTACCAATTGCCTAATGTGTCTTCTCACAATAGTGATAGTTTGACATGCCAATGCAGCCAAGTCACTAGAAGAGGTTCAATGGAGAAGGCAAGGTTAGAAAGCAAATCATTGTAAAAATATAGTTTAAAACATAATCTAAAAGCACAGAGCAGATTTAAATTTCAGTTGTACATCATTATTGTTGCATGTCCCTGATGGGTTTCCATAGGGGCTTCAGAATGGAGTGGGTACAATGGAACGCAAACCTTTTTTTTTTTTCTCCGATAACAACTGTTTTGCAGTCGCGGAAAGTCTTCTTAAATAGTTGCCAAAATTCCGCATTACCATGACAAAGTTGCTTGTGTTTGCTGTTCTAAAATCATGAATTACATTATCATTTTGAACAATCATTTATGCAGTGCAGACAGAATAAGCGAGTCCATGATTATACAAAAAGTACATCCAACTGAAGTGTACTTATTTTAATGAAAAGAAACCCTGCTTGTTTCTTTTCTTTTCAAATAGTAATTAGCATGCTCCCTCTTGACAAGTTGGACTTCCAGAGGGCAGAACAAATAAACACAGATTAAACAATTTTGACTGCAACTCAATAGACAATTAGCAAATAAAAACAAAAGGCATACAGGCAGAATACTTTCTCTTTCAAAAGATTTTTGGTAAATCCCTTTGTATTTAATTAGTTTGTCTGAACAGGTCTAGAGGACAGATTCTGTTATATACTGCTACAGGAGATTATACATAACTTACTTCAGTGCTCCAAAAAACAAATATAAATATTGTTAATTTATTATGCAACGTTTTCTTTGCATGTTCAAAACGATACAACTTAACGTCAGCATTAGTCATTTTAGTTCATGTTTTTCACTTCGCAACTTCTAATTCTCAAAACTTTGTTCAACCTAATTTACTGAATTTTTATTGCAGTGCGTTTACAAAGGACTTATTACATATGTGTTGTCTATTTACGCTGTACTTGTTTATATCCCTGTTGTGCGTACAAGATTTATTTAATTTACAAGATTGGTATTGGTTCTGTGCGCCCTCCTGTGGTGATTTGTGAGACTAAAGTTTGCGTTCATTTGGGAACTATGTCATAGCATATGCAAAACTATGACCACCCTTTTTGAGCCAAACATATAATGTGCATTGATCTTTACGAAGATTTACAATGAGATTATTGCATTAGAAATGTCAGTTTACCTTGTTGCTAAGCTCCAGAGCTTCTGTATAAGCTTTAGTTATAAAGCAAATGATCTTGTGCGAACAAGATAAGTGACATTTTTACACTTTTGTGATACATTTGCGTGCCAGTTTTTCTGTACTTGAAACTCAACAAGGACATTTTCATGATTTTTGCAGATTGAAATTATATTATCTGAACATTATCATTAGTAATATCCAAATAATACTGCACAGTCCTAGTATTATGTATCACAAAATCCATCTCAATATAATGCCTAGACCAATAGAAAACATTTCAAATTCAGCAGTCTGTCTTAACTACATGCAGTTTGTCTCTTTAGTAACCATAATGTTACTTTTTTCCTCCATAGAACGTGTTTCCAGATCCTTCCAAGCACTGCGGGCCGTACAAGCCGCGGGCCTCGGTGACAGATAAGCAGACGAGAGGACATGCTAATGTGCACTCCCATGACACCATCGGTAAGGCTTATCGGCAACACCACACCACGTGACCACCGCTTTCCTCTGCCATGTGAGGACAGGCTTCACACTGGGCAATGATTAGTAAAGTAACGTTTTACCCTACAATTTTTTGGTGACATTTTCTTTAAAAGGTGAACAACGTCACATTTCACTTCCATGGAGGTGTTATTGCTTTGTCTGGAATGGTTAAAAAGCATGGATTCTTACCTGTGACTTGGCTTGGTGGTGTCAGCTTGGCTTCGTGGAGATGGACAAGTTTAATGCCATACTGTGGAACCCAACAAAGCAATAACGTTGCAATAAGTTGTTGCACCTTTTAATTGTTCCTTCCTTGAGTAAACACTTTTCACACAATGAGTAATGGTCACCTACTGTAAGCGATTTGAATGTTTGTGCTACTTTTAAAAAAGGTAGTAGCTGTAAATGTGCCCCTGATGGTTTAAAACGGTATTACAATCATGACTGGCAGCTCAAAGTGTCGGGCTCATTCTGCTTTCCGATTGGAGAAATGGCTAACAAACAAATATACTTTAATATTAAATACAATCCTACATATACTTTAAGATTGTGTTGATGTGTTGATTGTTACCAAATATAAAATAACTACTTTTACACTGTTATTTTGGGAACTGCATTTATGCCGCACTCGGCTCCGAGGAAATGGCTGCAGTTTTATTATGTTTTTTCCCACTCACATGAAACTTTTATTTTGGCCGCAGGGATGATCGCTATGGATCAGGGCGGCCGTGTTGCTGCTGCCACCTCCACCAACGGGATGACACACAAAGTGCCCGGGTTTGTACACCATGCTGAAATATCCAGCACACATGTGAAATGGGCTGGGATATATTATCTATTGTCAAGTGATTTTATTTATTAAAGCATGATTGAATGGACTTATGTAGGTTTTAGGTTCAAGATTATGACATTATTGACTTTGTTGTGATTCTATGTTGAGGCACTAAAATAATAGTAGTAATAATAATAATAATCATAATTGTCATCATAATAACAACAACCATAATCTTGAATAAGAACTGCTTAAATTGTAAAAATAATAATCATAATTTTGTATAACTACCAAGATTGTAAACATAAATAAATAATAATCACAATTTTGTATAATAACTAATAAGATTGTAAACATAAATAAATATTAATCATAATTTTGAATAATAACTACTAAGATTGTAAACATAAATAAATAATAATCATAATGTTGTATAATAACTAATAAGATTGTAAACATAAATAAATAATAATCATAATGTTGTATAATAACTAATAAGATTGTAAACATAAATAAATAATAATCATAATGTTGTATAATAACTAATAAGATGGTAAACATAAATAAATAATCATAATTTTATATAACTACTCAAATTGTAAAAATAATAATCATAATTTTATATAACTACTAAGATTGTACAAAACGAATTAATAAGAATCATAATTTTGTATAATAACTACTCAACTTGTGATACAAATTGATAATAAAAGTATTATTGAAACTCGACACTAATTTGAGCAAGTATTGATACTGAAGAAATGGCACAAATGGCACAAAGTTTGACCTTTCCGAAATAGTTTTAGAACGATCTTGATCTATTAGGACTGCAATGAATCATTTTAGCAGTCGACTGGTCAAACAATTATTTCTATTGGACTTTTAGAATGTTTAACCAAATAAATATATACAAATAATGTTTATTGTTGATGAAAACCACAAATAGCAGATTTAGATTTAATGATACCACTGTCTTATTATTGTTATAAAAGGTGTTTTCTCATATGTTTTAGAGTTTGTATAGTCCAGACAACGATAAAAATGATCAAAATACTACTACAATAATTTTTTAGCGTAGACTATTTACGTTTAGTTGATTAACCATTGCACAAGACCACATAATAAAGTAAAGAATTAAAGAAAGCACTGTATTGTGTGTCATGAGGTACAGTCTAAAAACACCAATAACCACAACGTTATTGTGACTCTTTTCAGTGGCAGGTTGTCGGTATCCCTGTTGCTAAGCATTTGCCTGCAGGGTAGAAGTTATCCAGTTCTCTGATGTTCTCTTTAAACAAACATTTATTTTGTATTCCACTGATCCTCTTTTCATCCGTCAAAACCATCTCCATCTCACCTCTGACGACTTCTGTCTAAATATAACTGTGCAATTGAAGTACTTTGAATACCCACAGAAAATCGCTTTTTATCTAGTACTTTTTTTTTTTTTTTACACACAAAGGTGCAGTGGGGTTGGAGTAGTAAAGTAAAGAAGTGGTTTTTTTAGTTTGATAAGTCAGGGAGGGCTGCGTTCCAGAGTTATTTGCCTCACGCCAACGAAGTCAAACTGGAGAAACAAACTCGGTGTTATAATGACGATGAAAGGATGAACTGAAGCGCAAATGAATGACTAAACCAGGACAAACACGTCTCTCTATTGAATCAGTCAGTTTTATTTTACCAGTCAACTTTTGAGCTAAGGCCGCCTTAGTCTGGTCCTGTTCTTCTTAAGGAGTCATTTAGTCCTGCTCAAGACAAGTCGAGGCCCAGTTCCAGGTTTAGTCCCAGTTTAATCCCAAAGTTGAATGTTAAAGATCGCAGCCTGGGCGGGGCGTTCAGTGCTGGGGCAAAAATCTGTTGTTATAATCAGATTTTTTGTTTGTTTTTCCGATTATGAAAATGACAAAATCGGATGCGAGTATTAATCTTTCTGATCATCCGATCTCTGCGGTCAGTCAGGCCTCGATGTGATGGAAACATAGCCAGTGACACAGTGGTGTAGCGTGCATCCAGAAAACAAAGAGTTAGCGGTTCCATCCAGGTTTTTGCTGTTGTGTCCTTGGTAAGACTTTTTCTTTTATGGTGCTCTTGGGTGATTTTTGTGTCCCAAAGACATTAACAGTCACCACATTTCTATTACAGCAAATGATGCAGAATATTGTTTATATTTAATCAAGTCAAATCAAAGACATCATTACAAAAGTGTTTTTGGGCCAGGGAAGAAGAACTACTTTCTACTGTAATTTCAGTCAGTTATAATGTATATTATTTAAAATATTTATCCCTTAAACTAAGATTTGGTCATGCCTGCGGCCATCACATAAAATTCCCACACAACATAATGATACATTACAGTGATATCTACAAGAGACAGTCAATTCAGAGAGATACTCACGACCGGGAGAGGGAGTGCCATGTTTTTGAAACCGTTAAATCAAAAGGTTTTGTTCTTCACACTTAAAATTAAGTAATTTCAATATGTGTTAATTATGTACAGACATGTGCCTCTGTTCTAGCTTGCACCAAACTTGTAATTGGAAAAATGGTTTAAAAATTTCATTCTTGTTACCAAATTGCCCATTTAGGACAGTCCCATACAGAGAAATACAATAAAATATGTTAGAGATGGGTTTTACCTTTTTTGTGTGAATATTTTAACATGTGCTTGGTTCAAATAAGAAGGAAAGAAAAATTAATTCCAATAACTTATTTTTTCTTTATTTTTCTAAGTTTCTAAGGTTTCATGGAGTGAATGTGTGATGTGCAATTAACAATTCAGAACAAAATATTATCTTTTGAATAGGCAAAAGTCCAAGCTTGACCCCATGTAGAATTATTATTATTATTATTAAAAACTAGGGCTGTATGCCTTTTAGTTGTTTTGTAAATGAATTGTATGGCTCACAGCAGAAGGAGGCGGCCTGGAGTGATTTGGGAGTGAACTGAGTTTAATCTGTCGTTTACAGAAAAATAAGTAGTGGTTTTCTGTTTCCTGAAATATTTGGAATTGTGTGAATTGTGTGTCTTGTCTGTGCACTTTGGGTCGGATCATAGAGATCATTCAGAGAGTGTTTCCCAGTCCGCACATGTCAAATAATTTGTGCACCGTAAATACAATGTAATTTGTGCTATATTACAACAAATTACACAAATACTACTACTTACTTTGACTGTCATGACCCCACCATAAACGTGGCGTTTTGTTTTTTTTAACACCAGACGCGTCGGGGACTCTCCTATTGCGGGCGCGGGGGCTTACGCAGACAGCTCGGTCGGAGGAGCAGCAGCCACAGGAGACGGTGACGTGATGATGCGCTTTCTTCCCAGGTACAAACACCTCTGTAATCCCCATTCAACTCCACAGTAACACATCTGACATTTACTTCTTCAAAAGCAACGCTCCAGTCGGATGTTTGAACTGTCAAGGCTAGTTTTTAATCATCTCGACAAAGACAAAATAATACCACTAAACACAGTAAAAACGCGGGATAAAAGTCAAACAATAGTGATGTGTGGTGCGGGGGCGTGACTGCGTTGCCCCCAAACTGTCACGTCAAGCAGGCTGCATTTGACTTAAGCTGAATTTTGCATTGGCGCTCAGAGAGTAGAGATTCTTAGAAGTGTGTCGCACTGCATGCGTTTGAAGCCGTGTTGTTATTTATATTTGTCCGCGCAGGAAAACCTCAGGAGAGTGCGCTGGGAGCTGGGGGGATTTGAGTGGGTTTTGAAAAAGGGGACAGAATGTGGACAGAATGTTGTGTAGAGTTTAGTTTGGTCCTCTGCTTCGGAATAGTAAACATGTGGGATTTCAGAGAGAGAGAGAGAGAGTGTGCGCGAAACGGATAAAATGTAAAAATATAAAACACTGAACTGGTTAAAAAGGAGAACGCACAGGTCAACAAATGAAGCAAAGGGAGCATGTTGTTGAATCATGACTCTTCTTAAATGTGGATTTATGTAACTGAAACAAGTTAATCCATTAATTGCAACTAACAGATTATTGTTAAAAAACCTCAATGCAATATACACAAACTTCAAAACATGTAAAGTGCCGAGAGAGAAGAGGTTTTATGGATAGAATTACATCAGAATTATATATATATAAAAATAAAAATAAATTGTCTGTAAATCTAACAGTTATTTATAAAAACCTCACTAACTGTCCTTTTGGGATTGAAATTAATTGAGTAATTAAAAAAAAACAAAAACGCTAGATTAATCGATTAGCAAAATAATTGTTCATGGCAGCTTTATGGCATTAAAATGTTCTAGCTTTCATTATTCAGTTCCAAGTGTTTTTGTGGCAAAAAAAACAAACATGTTTTTATGCTGTGAGCGGGGCCTCGCATCATGGCCCAGGGGCCTCATTTATAAAGCTTGCTTGCTCACTCCGCAGTGCGTAGGCCGCCGTCTGCGCCATCCGCGGTATTTATAAAACTTGCACTAGGAGCAGGACTTTGCTTATCTCCACACAAACTGAGATCCTACTGTAAGTTCGGCCCAAAGTCTGGAGACACGGGGAAAAGATGACACTCGTGGAGAGCAGCAGAAGTGAAGAGAGTTTGAGGATGATGATGATGATCACATTTAACAGAAGTTTAAAGGCCTAAACACAGAGAAGGGATGTTTATTCCACTCATTATTCTGGACAACACATGACACACATCGGGACCGGATCAATCTGTGTCTGTGACAGAGAAGACCCTCTGAATCTGTAAATAGATTTATGAAACGCAGACAAGGTTTGGTTTAATGAAACCGCTGAGACAAGACGCAGAACCAACACGTTCATTTGTCTTCATGCACCGCACGCTGGAGTTTAGATCGACTCAAATGATGCAGCCTGACCCTGTGTACGACATGTAGCCCAGTGTCTGAGCTTGACCACTCAGACCTCCGCGTGCACATATTAATGTGCGTGAAGAGGGCCATGGTCAAACCTCAGGCACATCTAAGAATGAAGCACAATGAAAACAATATCTGCAAAATAACCAGAGCTCCCTCTTTGCCCCACGTGTCTCTGTCAAACCCACTGATTATCAGCTCATGTTTAGTTAAATTTCATTCATAAGTCACTTTGCATGGCCCTTTTATGGCGTTTTGGAGGCGTGGAGAGGGCGTGACGTCATGTGGGTTCATGAGTGTTTTATAAATCTGGAGTTTGTGTGGCATAAACCTCGGCTCAGCAAAATGTCTACACAATGTTTTATAAATGAGGCCCTGACCTGTAACTTGGCCTGGTTGTGTCACCTGCTTGTCCCCATAGGATAGAGATAGGAACATTCCAGGCAAAGCACTAACATCTCCACCTGGAAAGTTACATAGATGACAGAGCAACTAAACGGACCCCAATAACCTAAAAGGACTCATTAACACTTTCCAAAAAGCTGCACAGCTGTCAGTATTCTCTGCCCTGTAAGACCCAGCTTCTGTAGTCACAGCTGCCTTGGGATTGATTTATGGACACATGGCGACCATAATGCGCCAATGGACTCTAATTACCACCACTCATCACTGAACATATAAATGTGCTAGTATTACAAATGTAGTACTGCTGTGAAATAGTTTGTCTTAAGAATGGTCACATTTTTGATCCAGCGGTGGCGTTTCCCGAGTTATTTGCCTTGTCTTACGTTTGTACAGTATATTATTATTGTCATTTAATGGCACTAATAAAATACTGTGTGTATACACTGTGTAACACTGTCCAATAAAAAAGGTCGCCACAAAAAAGGGGCACACACTCACACATTTGGTAGGACCTCCTTTAGCTTTGATTACAGCACACGTTCGCTGTGACAGTTTCAACAAGCTTCTGCAATATTCAAATATTTATTTCCATCCAGTGTTGCATTATTTTTCACCAACTGATCTTGTATTGATGATGGGAGAGCGACCCCTGCACAAAGCCTTCTCCAATTTCCAATGTGCATTTGGATTCTGAACCCATTAAAGGACTGAATTCTATGGATAAGACAGAAGTAACGCAAAGTTACTATTGAGATTGTAACTGTAATCTAATTACTCCATTTTAAAATGTATTGCATTACATGACTGCATACTTAAACAAATGTGATGACAGTAATCCCTTACTTTGTAACCAGTTACTCCCCAACACTGATGCCAAGTAATGCTTTTGTCATTTTTAAAATACATCAAAATGTCAGTTTTAATATGTCAAGTTGTGCTCTATTTGTCCATTTATGTATAAAAATGGATCGTATGGTATTGCACTTGCTTGTGAAATAGATGGTAGCGTGGACGTGGGTGATGTAAAGGATAAGAAATCACTAGACTGGCAAACTAAACTCACCCCAGGAACTCGCACTGGCCCCTCAAAGGTACAAACGGCCCCAGATCCAGAATTACTTACAGCACGGCATATGTATTATTGGTTTCACATTTTCACACTAATGCACTGTTATTATTAAACCGAACAATGGCCAATGTTCCCATTTTATGTAAATATGTGCGGCCGCCCTTATTCAACTATCACATTTCTTTAAGAAAAAATAAGTCGACGTAAAAATAAGTGTTGGAAAGCCAGCACCCAAATTTAACAAGTTTCTGAGTTGTGGAGCCGAGTAGACCAGATGTTCATATGTTTTTTCCAACTTGTAAAAAGCTTTTCCCGCTATGTTTGTTTACAAAACTTAGTCATTTCACACCCATCTAGACTAATGGTTTCACTTGGCACTTTAGAAATGCTTCACACTTGATCATCGCTCAATCCCACAAGACCTCAACAAGACCTCCGCGACATTTCACCATCAAAGTTCAGTCCGTTTTGCTCTGCTTCTACATGCAGTTCATTTGCCATTAACGTCTCGGTTTCTGGCCCTTTCTAAGCACTTTTTTTTTTTCCTTCTTTCTGTGCATCCCGTTTCCCTGCCAACAGTTACTTGGCGGTGGAGCAGATGAGAGCCGGGGCCGATCCCTCCGCAGCCTGCAAGACTGCCATTTCCCGAATCAAGAGGCATTACGCGCACTTCTTCGGCGCCATCATCTGTGCCAACACAACGGGCCATTATGGTGAGTGTTTGGGCAGAGGACGTTCAGCCAAAAGAGAGAGCGAAAGGAGAAGGGGGATAGGGGGCACACCTGACGCACAGCCACATGTCAGGGCGATGGCCAGGGAGGCACATTACAAGGCTGTGGAAAAGAGGGGTTGTTACCAAAACGGTGAGGATTAGGAAAATGAAGTGTGGGTTTTTGGTTTTTTTTGCAAATCTGTAATGAGTTTTGCATTACTGAAACGTATTGCCTGATAGCAGAACTTAGTAACTTTGATAATAGAGCTCCCCCTGCAGCTCCCCTGTGAAAATACATGGTCAGAAAAACAAGACGATATAATCACATACAAAAACATTTCACATTGCCAAACAGTAAAAAAATAGAGCCAGGGTTTCTCAAGAGAGTTGACTTCAGATCGATGTCGGCAAATGTTGCAAGGCTGGTTTTCCGCCCCGAGACAGCAGGGGGCGACGACGGGCACTTCAAACAACCCGAAAATACATGTATAACCGTCACAGGGATGTTTAATAAAGGTCAAAATGTTACTTAGTTTGGTTTTTGAAAGCTTGGATTAGAGGTTGTTGCTGATTCAAATATTTTCATAAATACATATTTTAAAGCCCCATCATGTGACTTTGTGGTAAAATATAGACTATCCTTACTGTGAGCGGGCTTGCCTCTCCACAAACCTGACTCGTACTTGGCCTGGATGGGTCTCCGTCGTCTCGTCTCCAGGGAAGTTTCTTCATTTGGCTACATTATTCCACAGTACAGCATGCAACTCATCTCAATGGAGAATGTTCAAATGTGATGTGCCACAGTGTTGCTTTAAAGATTAGACTGAGATGTTTAGCGCTCTGTACTTGTCAACGGTTGGAAGTGAAACATTTTGAAATGACTAAATTGCAGCATAGCTTTTGTCAACGTGATGCCAACAGATAAATGACTGCAGTACAAATCATCTCGAGTTAAAACTATTGTCTGAAACCAGAGCAGGAGAACAACCTGTTTGCAACTTCTCTATTTCTCAAGCAAAAATAAAAGACTGAACAAAAACTCTCTTCCATTTTCTTAGGAGCGGCTTGTAACAAAGTAGCTGGATTCTCTCAGTTTTCTTACGTGGTGTCGAACTCCGAGACGGTCACATCACAAGTCCTGCACGTCGACTGCTTTTGATGAACGTAATGCACTTTTCCAACCATGAATAAATGACAAATCTTTGTATTTTTATATGATTTTAATATGTACATAATAAAGATAACTCATGTTAACATTGTGTATGGCTCACTTCATTCATTATTGATTGAACATAGCTTAATTTGTATAGTTTTGAGCGTACTGTGTGTTTAACAAGCATATAAAACATTCAAAGTTATGTGTGTTTTGAGGCAAAAAGTTGGATAATAATACATTTGCTGCATATAAATGTAGTTGAAAGACCCAAACAGACTAGAGTTGTCGTCTTTAACGTGCCCTAAAGATACAGGATTCCTAACAGCCTGGTGCGTTCACTGCCCACTGGAAAAAGTCACACTGTTTACCCTTTATCAAACTGCAGGTATAGAAGTTCCTGCCGTTGTTGGGCCCTAGTTTGAGAACTGTCCTCATTAGGCAGCGTTTCCCATGGTGACAAAAGGGGAAGTGCGCGTCAGCCCACTGCAACACAGGAGAGGGAAAGCAAGAACGGCACATTATTAACTGGGATTTAAACTTGTTTGAGGGATTTAAATCAGATGCAGACGGCGAACTGTTTGGGAGGCGCGGCGCTAAACAAAAACAGTATGGAGCGCCGGCAGGTCAAAGCTATTACTGCGGAAGGAAGTTGTTCAATAGTTTGTGTTGGACAAAAATCAACAACAAATGTAATACCTCGCACCAAGTTCCATAAGTATAACTAATGATAAGCAGCATTCCATTTTGGTTACTTTGAGACTGATTGAATTTTGCATAATCTCTTTAAAAGGAGAACTAATGCCTTATTAAATGTCATTGTAGACAACTCTCCTGAGAAACCCTGGCTCCTTTATAAAATATATATATATATATATATATATATAATTTGGCAACGTTAAATGTGAAGGAGAATTGACAAAAAGGCAGAAACAAGAACTGTCAAACATATTTTTGTACATATTATCTAAACTACGCAGACGAAGACCAGTGGTGGACTTAGAAATTTGGGGGCCCGAGGCGAAATTGTTTTTGATTGATTGTTCTGCATTTATTTGTAAAGGTAAGAGTTTTAACCAGTGACCATGATCCACCTGTGATCTGTTCCTAAACCCAGCTCACTGCCCGCTCCCTGCGCCCAGAGAAAACAGAAAAGGGAAGTCACAACTTCCATAACTTGCCCTCAGAGAAGTGCAGTTATGCGTCAGTGATCAGTATTTGTATAGGGTAAACTAAACCCAGACGCATCCATGCGGCGTACCTCTGTAGACTCAAACCTCTTTGCCTCGCTTTTTAAAATGAATCCACTCGGTGTATGCTCGTGCTCGTGCTCGTGCCCCGTCTGTACGCCGCACTTTGGAATGAAATAAAAAGAGGAATGGGTTTGCTGCATAGAATCTGGCTGATCTGCCGTCTGTGGGTGACGTACTGTAAATGTGGGGACTGTACCCTGCTTAACATTGGACATGCCCCCACCAGTCTTACATAAGTTATCTTTGAGCGGGTCGCCTCCCACTCAGTACGCACTCACGGACTATTCCATTCCAACGCCATGAGGGGAGCGCGCTTGGACAGATAAAATATATTTGACAAAGTACTTTTTTGATCTTTGGTCATCATTTACAGTGACATTGAGAGAATAGCAAGTGTTTCGGGGTTTTGTGCCAATGATGGTCGGGAAGGGCACCTGATTGGGGGGCCCCTCCAGCTAAGGGGCTCAAGGCCAAATCAGGCTGCGGCCTAATGGTAAGTCCGCCACTGAATGAGACTAGATGTTTCGTTGATTGTGGAGGATATAATGGTCCTTCCAAAATTGCAGCTTTTACGATTTACTAATTGCGTCCATTAAAATTCAAATTTTGATTCGACTGAATCTTGCAGCCCTAGTATCAGATGAAAAATTCCACATCGCATCCTTAAATAATGTGTAAACTTCCCAAGCTACTTCTTCAAATAACCTCAGCCTTTAAGTTTGCTAACCTTGCTTTGTTTACACTGCCTCGTCCTAATGCCAGAGTGATAAACCTGCTCCGTTCACCTCAAAGAAGTTGCACTGTGTCTCCCGGGGCAGTGAGCAGGTGTAGAAGACGCGTCCCTTATTCTCTCCGTCCTTGTGGACCACTCGCAGGGCAGCTGGCCGACTGTGGGCGGAACAACAAGGAGCGCTGGGACTGGGGGGCGCAGAGGAGCCGAGGCTGGCTGCTGCTGCTGCGTGAACACTGACACAAAGAGAAACATGTCCTATTAGAGAGAAATAACCTGACAGTGCGATGGCAGGTCTGAGGACAAAGGCACTTGTTTTTGTGGAGTCTGTGAAGCTCTTTTAAAACTACTGTTGTGATGATGGGCTGTTTAGGAATGTCACAATGTCAGGTTTTAGTGCAAACATTTATTGTAAGAAACACTGCATTTTACGATGAAGATTATTTAAACGATGGAACTAGTCTTTCTGTTCCTCTCGGCTACAGTCGCTTTTCAAAGGTTGTCACAGTGGATAAACTACTTCCATCCTGCCCTCTGTTCTGCCTCCTCTTCTCTGACTCCAGCTAACTGAGTTTCCACTTTTCCACTCCAACTATACATTTCTCAGTTCTCCTCAACTCTTCCACAGCAGGTCAAAACTGCACATCCTCAAACAAAACAAGTGACTTTGGCAAAAATGGACTGATCTGAAACGACTTGCTACAGCCCCGCTATATTCTTCCCACACTAGAATTATTTGTAATTTTTAAAATGTTATTATTTCACTGATTTACTGTTTTATCTTGCAGTACTATTTGTTGCTTGATTGTCTTACAGGCTGTTTTATTATTGCTCTTTAAAGTGTCTTTGAAATCATTATTATCTTACATTGTTATCATATTGAAAAGCGCACACTTTTTGTTTCCTACATCCATGTGTGGAAAGAGTCACATTGCACTTTTTTACCTTTTTTACCACTCAAAGCGCTTTACATCACAGAACCACTCACCCATTCACACACCAGTGTACGCAGACACTGGGGGCGAGGTGGGTTAAGTGTCTTGCCCAAGGACACAACGGCAAGACACTTAACCCGCCTGAGGCAGCTGCGATCGCACTGCCAACCTGTGGGTCAATGGATCTGACCGCTCTACCAAGGATGTGTATGTCGAGAGCAGGATTCGAGGTCATCACCAGGCGGCCCCTGGCCCCCTGCTACATGACTTCTCCAACTCGGAGGGTGAATGTTTTGTAGACAAACATGTTAACCTCAGCCACTTACTCAGGGATGTTTTGACTGTGATAAGTACGTTTCTATAGAAGAAATAAAATAACACTCTGCATGCAATGTCAGTGAAAAGAAAAAAAAAAAGGTCTGTAGTCAGAGTGGTCCCAATTTACAAAAGTCCTCACTCCCCCTGTTATCCTACGATCCTTCCAAACACACTTCTTTATCCTAAATGAACTAAGCCCTTTGAGACCAAGTTGCCCTGCCTAAGGGTCTTGGTTTATGACACTTTTAAGACTAGAAAACCCTGCGTCTCCGTCCACCACTCCAGCCATGGCTCCCTACACAACACCGCCACATCAACCAAAGATAACGACGCATGGATCCATATATGGGCCATGATAACATACTCACGCAGCTATCCATCATTCCAAACTTAACGATCCCGCGTTGAGAGTGCCAACATTTCTCCCCCTGCCACTTATCTCCCTGAAGTTACACACAGACACCCACAAAAAATCTTATTATAAACTTATTCATGAGTCGCCAAAGTGTAGAAGCTCTCACCGTGAGTTAGGGGTCCCGTTATCAATTCTCATTTTCTTGGATGGGTGACTGTTTTCCCCCAGCGGAGTACCCTGCCGCGCTTTGCTTGTCCCAGCCACCAGAGGCATAATTGGGGCTGGTTGTCCCTTGGCAGATGCTGTGTTTGTGTGAACCCTGCACGGGCGCGGTGGAATTCAGATGAGCGCCGCGCCGAGAGTTTAGCGGCGGAGGCTTGTTGTTGTTATTGTTGCTGTGGCGGCTGAGGTCGGAGAAGACGAGGGTGGAGGTGCCGAACACGGACCTCCAGTTGAGTTTGAGCTCCTCGTCGGGCTTCTTGAAGGCGTTGCAGGGGTATTTGATCAGATCGCTGCTGGGAAATGAGGAGGACTCGGTGCTAGAGGTTTCCGTGTGGACTGTGGACAGAAAAACAAGAACGAGGGCTAAAATCCTGAATACTTCTTGTCAGAGTCGGAGTTCTTCCTAATTATTACTTTGTATTTTCAAAATCGCACAGATTCGGCCAGATTTTTTCGAAGGGCTCAGGTCCGGGGGCAAAATTGTATGTTTTATCTCTATAAGATCCACAAACAACTCACAGTGGCACAATTCAACAACAGAAATCAACACAGGACTGAAATATATGCAATGTAATGAAATGGAAATGGATTCTGAAAGCACTAAACTGGTGACACCGGATCTGCTCCTGAGAAAGAATGTATTTTTATCTTTCCTTCACCTCCACAGTCACGTTAAGATGTAAAATGATGTGTTTTATTTCAATCCGACACATATTCACTGAGAAATTAGCGTATGAATTTAAACGCTCCTAAAGCAAAAGTGTATGTCCTGGGACGAGACCACCTTTCATAACCCGTGAAGCAAGCCGCACATCACGCACAGCGGTCTGACGTACCGTGCACTCACGCAGACCTTTCAATCCAACGACGAAGCCCAGAAAACACCTGTCCTCCGGTGCCACGACGTAGTGTTTCTCGTTAACGAGCAGACTTCCAAACACAACACAAAACTGAATTATGGGAAACTGGGCCGCGGGCCAGACCAAATTGCTTTGTGGTCCAGACTTGGCCCGTAGGCCGCCTAGTGGTGACCCCTGTTCTAGGGCTTTTATAAGGAGTGTTAAGATTCACCGATTATTAACTTCAATTAAATATTAATATTATTATTATTATTATTATTATTATTAATAATAATAATAAATACTTCACCAAATAAAAACATATTCACTCAGTTAATTACTTGACCCAGCATTTATCAAATATTGTTTGTTAAACATTTACGCTAGGAAAGTCAATGTGACACAACTGATGGCGAAGGTTTCATTATTTTGTGATCCAGTGAAGCAGTAAAAGTTAGACCAGTGGTTCCCAAACTGGGGGGCGGCACTCCGGACACAGAAGCAAAGGCTAAAATGATTGGGGGATTAATATAACATCTACAAATTATGAGTCATTTTTTAATATTGAAAAATGTATATTTTTCAGCTTGAAATTAATGTCGTTAAATCAGATTCCACAGTCGGGGTCCCGAGTGAGTTGCATGATTGTTTTGGGGCCCTGGTCTCAGGGGTTTGGTGTTAAACAACAATCAAAGTTGATCACCAGATAATGGTTTTGAAGAAATGCAAAACAACTAAAAACAAAGTACGCTACAATTTAGAAACGGATGAAAAAGTTGCATAAAGAGCATATAAAAAACCTAAAAGTTCATGTTTAATCTTTCGAACCAGGATCTAAAGCGTCTTTTTTTCAGTGATGCAGGCTGTGAAATGCCTAAACCAAGATGTCGACACAAACATTTTTAGCAAATTCATTTCGGAAAATATACTGCGCACTAACAGTTGATTATGCCGTTTTATGTTTGTCATCAACAACATTTGTCTTATATAATAACAAACAAATCTGTGCGTTTTTCATTATCAAATTTCCGAATTTTTATTATCGAGTAAAGCGTTTGGAATTTATCGTCTGCTTTTAAAGGTACACTACAATTTATTTCATATTTTCAATCCATTTCAAAACATGAAGAAAAAAAATATATGTATATTATATGGGCAGCGTTAAATTCCAAACTGGACATAAAATTTTACAAGAGCAGTGCCGTGTTCAATTTGCTGTGCGGAAGAAACCCTTGTGCAGAATCCAGGGAAATGAGTCTCCATATAAAAAGTTAATTATTTCCGTAATGACAGCCCTGAATGCGCGACATCAGTCATCAGAGAGCTGGGGATAAATATTACTCTTCCCTCCATCAACGGCTAAATGAATGTGCCCTTCAGCGGAGAGCTCCCTGTACACGCCGCGATACAGTACAAGCTCATAATATTGTGTCTGTAATGATGGAACAAGGCCATCAGAAGTATGCTAATGCTTTGGAGGGCGCTGTACTTTGATTATTATGTGCATCTTAAGTTCACAACACGCCCTTAATAAACCTTTTTGTACTTAATAAATCAAACGTCATTAGGTATTGCCGTTGTCCTTATGCTCTGCTTTACATAGTATTCTACATAGCATAGTTTTGGTGTTTTACTCAACTTGGACTGTATTTCTAAGCGTGTTCTTATTATTCTACTTGATCAAGTATCTTAATTTTAAAGTAGATTTTAAGTCTACGCTTGAATGTATTGTTATCTTGTTGTGTTGTTCATTTTTGTTTTTTTTTGTGTACTATTTAGTCTACTAAGTTACCATTTTCCTGAAACCGCTCCCATTCTACAGCCTCCAGAAACCTCCAGGAGTTTCCAGGAGTTTCCAAGAGTTTCCAGGAGTTTCCAGGAGTTTCCAAGAGTTTCCAGGTTTCCAGGAGTTTCCAAGAGTTTCCAAGAGTTTCCAAGAGTTTCCAGAGTTTCCAGGAGTTTCCAGGAGTTTCCAGGTCTCATTTCTCTTTCCGCGATTCCTCAATTCCTCCGCAGGAAAAGGGCGAGGAAGTCTCAGCCACAGAAACTACGCAGTGAGGAAAGAGGAGCCGAGGAGCGAGGGAGGAGGAGACACGAGCTGACGGTCAATGGGACAGACTTTGACCAGAATGACCCTGTAATGAAGACTAAACGTATTGATTTTCAGTTAAAAGCGTCTTCCCTCGTCTCCTCTGAGCTTTGGGACTTAATCGACGGTGTGGTTGATTGACGGCGGAAGAATCGAGGAAAGGAAGCGTGGACAGAGAAAATGAGACGTGGCCCAGAAGCCCCCAGTGGTTTCCGTCTTGCTGTACCTGTAGCCACGCCCACCTCATCACCTTCATCTGCGTTTCCTCACCAGTATAAAAGCTCCAGCCCCACACTCACCAGTGCCACATTGTACCTGGTGACTTCTGCGCTGAAATCTGCCAGACTCTTGCCAGACTCTTGACCCCCTGGTCCTAAATCTGCAATAAAAGTCTTGTCAACCGTGCCCGTTGTCACTTGTGCTGCTTATTACACTACAGCTGAACTTTCCCTATGGCGGAAGAGAAAAGATTATGGTTTTATTTTCGTATCTTTGTGAAATGCAAGTAAAAATTTGATGATTATACGTGAATTGCTGTACTTGAGGACTTGATGAAAGGTTGAAAAGCTACAACTCCATTAACGCTATTAAAGCATAGCAGGTGCAGTGATTTGCCAGTTCTGTTTTGTTTTTTTAAGCCAGATGCCCTCCACAAGGCTCCCATGTTGCTGCAAATGTGCTTGCCTGAATCAGGTCCTATTACTAAGTCAGAACTGCCTGGACACTTCCTCACAGCACACAGCAAATTGTTGTTTCTACAAGTTTGCTTGCTGTCCAAGCACAGAACTTGTTTATCTGTGGCACATTATTTAGAATTGTGAAAAAATGATTATGCCAAATACATTCTGAAACACCTTTCCTTTGGCATCTCATGGTTTGATATAATGCATCTACAAAAGGTAACAGAGGAAATAACATAAGGAAGACAAGCTAACGCCAACACACGGTTGTAATGAACGTGATTTGACAACAGAAATGCTCAGAGCGAGTTGAACGATGATTCGTGGACTTAAAAACAGCACAGACGATCTCCACGCTGTACCTGTGACGTCACAGATCTGGGGAATTTGAAACTGAATGTTTTCTGAGTCTCAGAAGGGAGAGGACATTCTAAACAGGATTAAAGAAACAAGCCTGAAAGAAGCTAAACACAACCTCCGGTAAGTTTTTGGAGAGGGAACATGCTGAGAAAAAGTACTTTTCATTTAATAATGTGTCCTTTAAGACAAATTGATAAGACGCAAATTAGCCAGCCTGGACCAGCCACGCACTGATTGGTTCCTCCACTTCTCAAATCCATTGAAACAGGGGATAATAAGCCAAGATTCCAGACTAGCTTCTTTGTGTATAGAATATAAAGAGAGTCTTGGCTGACCACACTAGCTTAATTCTCTATTAACTTAATGACGTTATGCACCGGTGAATAACAATTTGCAGCTTAAAAGCCAGGTAGTTGGTGCTCTTATTGAATTGTCCTGTTCCATTGGCGGTGCGCTCACCCTTGGGTCTGGGCGTGAGGCAGGCGTCGCAGGCTGCCGAGGCGGGCGGGTTGATGAGGGTGCACACTTCGCAGGCCCAGTCCTCCTCCGCCTTCTTCCCCACGCGCTCGTCCGGCGTCTGGTCCCTGTACGCCCAGCCAATCAGACTGTTCCTCGCCGGCAACGCGCTGGAAAGCACACAAAGGGAAACGGTAGCATTTTAGGAAGTACGGCGCTCTTGTCAAATGTGTGGTTTTGTGTTGGGTTTCAGTGTACTTAGAAAACAAATCGTGGGCCCAGAGCCTCGCTTCTTTTTCAAGCAGTGTGAGCATTTTACACACAAACTGATTAAGTGTAATAGGACTAAACTGAACAATTTGCATTCAAAAAGAAGCTGCAATCATTCAGGTAATAGACTATCCTCTGCAAATAACAAAATACACAGTGTTTTCTTCAATTAAATAAAAAGTAGACCATTACAAACATGACAGTCTGGCGGGAGGGAGAGGGTTGTGTATTTTAAACTAAGTATTGTATGTATAATGCTCTGTCTTTGTTCTATGTGTTTTGGACCTCCTTGAAATGAGATGGCACAGCTCGAGGGGCTTTCCACAAATACATGCAATGTCTTAATGCTCCTGGTGTGTTTCAAAATGTGCACTGTGATTGTGAAACTAAATGAATTTCAAAACGTAGGTTCAGGTTCCTTACTTACGTCGTTACTTACGTCGTTACTTACGTCGTTACTTACGTCGTTACTTACGTCGTTACTTACGTCGTTACTTACGTCGTTACTTACGTCGTTACTTACGTCGTTACTTACAGGTAGAATGGCTTTGCAGTTTGCTAAATGTATGTATGGAAGCTAACGATAAAAACAGACATAAGACATACAAAAAATAGAATGCTGATCAAAACAGGAAAATTACCAAAAAAACAAAACTAGAATGTTATAGTTATCATTAAAAAGAATCACACAAATGAGCAATTAAGGTTAAAATCTAACCTCAATTAATGATTTTTGGGCGTATCCTTCCCAAAAGGATACTGTCCTAATGTATGAGTATTTACTTCTTTTTTGCTGTAATTGTTTTGCCATGCCAAAGCCGAAATCATGTAAATTTTGAAATGAAGCTTTTAACAAATATTATGATTGTTTTCTCTTCTCATTTACTCCCTCAAAGTTGTATTTAGAGTGATTCTTGTGTGTTTGAGTAATCTTTATTCTCCTGCAGTGAGGACACAATTCTCCCAAAAATCCTCCCAAAAATCCCCCCAAAAATCCCCCCAAAAATGTTTTAATCGTTGATACACAGGATTCAGCAGCAGCATGTAGCCATTTCAGCACACGAGTAAAAAAAACAATGCTATAGTCGGGGACGTAAGCATTGTCCGGCAGATCATTTCTTTTACAAAGTCGTTTAAATTCAATATTTTTATTTAAAATGTCCAAAATGGGACTCTTACTTTTTGCCATAATATGCGTTAACCTCGCTTTCCTTTGGATGATACCTCATTACATGCCAATTAGATTTTTCACTTATCCTGAGTTCTCTATGGTCCTGCACAGCCCTGCTTTTTAATACATTTTCTTTATCATTATTATTGTTGTTATTATTGTTATTATTTTATTATTACATATTTTTCTTTACATAGGTCAGTTTGTTTTATGTAATTTTTTGTTGCAGTATGTCTAAAAAAAATAAAATTTTGAAAAAAGATTTGATGCTTAGGTGTCATTATATAATAGGCAAAAGAATGATAAGTCATACGTTTTAAACAAGAAAACACTCATTTAATTCTTCTGTGCTAGAATAGTGTTCCTTTTGTTGATTGTCTATTTGTAATATTATTTTGATTTTCACTCTCTGGTCTTGTTTTGTGTCCGTTTTGTGTTTCATGTGTTAAACTTCATTAAAAAAAATCATTATAATAACTAGAAAGTAGTCTTTAAAAAAAAAAAAAGACTGTAAAAAATGTATATGACGAAGGTACAATTTAGTTTTTTCCTTACTTATTGTTATTGCAGTATTCTCACCAAACACTACACATTCCAGCCCTGTTGCGTACCCAGTTCCTTCTAAAACACACACATTTGCTAAAGCTGAGGCTTGAGTCGGCGCAGTGTCTCTGTGCGTCGCCCTCGGCATACATGCTACACTGTGTTTAACAAAAACAGCGGATTGTGCGTGCCAACAGTCGGAGGGGACCGGGGAGCGTGCGGTGGCTTCTCAAAACCGCCCTCGCAGATTGCTTTATCAGCTGCGGAAGGCGCTGTCGGGGCTTTAGCCGCTAACCCCTCCGAAGCCTCGCTCAAACACAACCCAGGAGGTGTGGAGCCTGTGCCCTGCCTGGCAAACGTCACCCGTCTATGCGCGTTCGTTCCCCTCCCACTCCCGCCAAGTCCATCTGCCCGCAAAGATGGCCTCTCCGCTGCGAGTTCACGCCGTTAGTTAAAGGGAATACTGGCATCAGACAGAAAAAGCATAGAAAAGCAGTTTTTTTAATAAAATTCTACCTGTGTGAAGATGAGTCAGGATAGTGGTTTAAGAGTTTGGTTCCAAGCGGGAGGTGGTTTGCGAGTCAGCAGTTTCAAAAGTTACAGCTTTGGATGTAATTTGGCATTGGGCTTGTTATTGTTCTTCCCACTTTCCCACTAAAAGCTGCTGGCATCACCGATAGTGCTGTCACGAACTGTTATTTTAGAAGTCGACGGTTATTTCTACTGCACATAGAGACGTTTTAAATACATTAAAAACCAAATAAAAGGTAGAAAAAAGGAGACTGAACGCTTCTAGGGAGAGAATATTTACGAATAAAGTGAATTATTGAGGAAAATCAGAAACTGTTTATTCTTTATTGACAATAGGACATTTTTAATAATGTTAAAAAATGGTCTTATGAGTTTTAGAGTCAAGATACTGAAAAATGAATCTTACTTTTTATTTAAAGTGGACTATGGTCATTGGTCACGAATAGAGGATAAATTGCAACAGCCCGAACCATTAATACTAATTAATATTACTAGTTTCTGAGTAGTGTGTGTGAAGTTACTCTAATGGAAACAATGACATCACATTCACGAGCCTCTCTGTTATTGTGCGACCCCTTGAAAAACGATTTTATTTTAATCACAAAAACATTTCTTCCTCTTGCAAGTGGAACCACGTGAAGCTTCAAAAAGTCATTTAATGATTAGCCATGTAAAAATGCTTTCAAATGTATTATTTAAATCAGTAATATAACGTTAAAGCGCTTCCTCGAGCTGCTTTTAGTACAAAATAATACAATATGCAAATTGCAACTGAATAATTCAATATGATTTAATTGATGCCGTAAAGTATATTAAAGCCTTTTCTTTGCACATCTCATTAACACAAGATTAATTTCAGTTATATACATATGCAAAATAACTATATAGGCTACTATAACTCCAACAACAATAACAACAACCAAACTGTGTTACTAAATATTAAATGAAGATAAAACTGAGACAAAGGCCCGCCCCGTTTTCAAAGACTACCTCTAAAACAAGCTGAACAATAAATGGGCACTTAAACTTATGTTTTTGCTTCATTATTCATTCATTCTTTGCATCATTATAGAGTTTCTCAAAGTAAATAGTGATAATATGTGGATTTGATATGTCCATGAGTAAATCACATCTCCTAATCAGCACTTGTTATAAAGCAGGAACCAAGCCAGGTCTAATCCAAGACTATAAATCATGAAAATACCAAGAATAAATTGGGGTCGAAATCTCAACAAAAAAGAGTTAGAACTAAAACAGACAGCAGAAAACCGTGGTCCTCTGCCTTCAGTTTGAGAAACCCTTGTAACTTCAGAACTTTATTCACCACCACAATGTTGCCGTTTCTTTATTTTTTATTTATTAGTTTTATTTTTGGATGTGCCACAGAAGTCTGGCGCGGCGTTCAGCCTGGATGTGTGTCTACCTGACATCCAGTCCGCTGGGATCTCCTCTCTGACAGCGCTCGCAGAAGTACGTCATGCGGCCGTGGTCTCCCAGGCGACACGCGGTGATCACATGACTGCACTGGCCACACTGCGGCCGCTTGTAGACTTTGTAATGTCTGTGCAGGGCCCGGCCGGACTTACGACACTGCAGAGGAGAGAAGAAGAGTCTCATGTGCACCGATACGTAAAACATGGAGGAGACGGAGCTTTGCCGTTTCTTTGACATGCCGTTTTACCCTGAAGTCACCGTTTTAATAGTCCACGAGGTGACAGAGCTGTTCCTGTAAAAATGTTCACTTTGGCCTTTAAGAAAAGATTCAATAGCAACATAAGTCAGGAAGTCATGTTGTAACTGAAACTGTAAAAAACCCACCATAAAACACAAATGCTACTCAATGTGGTAAAAGGGATGTCACTATACTGCATATTAGAGCTTGAAGAAACGTCTTAATTTAATGGTTATTCATGATTATCAACACTGACTACAACAACTGTGAAATCCTTAATGTTCTTTCATTCCCAGTGTCTCATAGACCACTGTTCCTCTAGCCTTTGCCCAGCTTTATGGAATTAAACACACTGCGTTAAGGTTTACCCTTTATATTCACTTTTTTTTCTGACAAATATATATAAATGAACATGAACACAGAATAAAACTGAACTAGACCAGAGAGACAGACAAAAATCAAAACCAGCAGACATAAATTATTCTGTTATTCTGTTTTTTCCACTGAAGCCCCTCGAGGCAACTACTGTTGTGATTTTGGGCATTACAAAAATACATTTTATTTAATTGAATACAAAAATCAAAATCAAAATCAAGGAATAAACAAACCAAACCAAACGTCCCATTGAGTCCATAGTCTGACCCAAATCATTAGGTCAGTCAATATCTCAATCAAAATTACTTCATTTTGCATCTATAATTTTCCCAATTGTATTCTATAGTTCTTACTTACATTTTGTGACCTAAATAATCTCAGTTCATCAATCAATCATCAACGGAATAATCTTGCAGTGACGTGCATTCAGGGGAGGCAGAGCCTCACCTGTCAAGCTTGAGTGAAAAAAAAACTGAATTATAAAATATAAGTTAAATTTGTCACCTGTATGTATTATAAACCCCCTTTCCCTTTGAATCCAATATGGAACCATATTTTTTTCAATTAAGAACATCAGAATTTCCGCATGTCCCGGAACTCTCGTTCAAACACAGGGAGGAGGGGCGCCGTGAGGCAGGCCAGCCGAGAGACATAGTCCCTCCAGCGTGTCCTGGGTCTTCCCCGGGGCCTCCTCCCGGTGGGACATGCCTGAAACACCTCCCTAGGGAGGCGCCCAGGAGGCATCCGGAACAGATGTTCCTCTCGACGTGGAGGAGCAGCGGCTCTACTCTGAGCCCCTCGCCTTATTTCTAAGGGAGCACCCAGCCACCCTGCAGAGGAAAGTCATTTTGACCGCTTGTATCCGCGAGCTTGTCCTTTCGGTCATTACCCAAAGCTCATGACCATAGGTGAGGGTTGGAACGTAGATTGACTGGTAAATCGAGAGCTTTGTCTTTCGACTCAGCTCTCCATCAGGACAACATCGTCTGCGAACAGCAGAGATGAGATCCTGTGGTCCCCAAACCGGACACCCTCTGACCCCTGATGACCCAATGAACAGATCCGGTGACAAAGGGCAGCCCTGGCAGAGTCCAACACGCACTGGGAACAGGTCTGACTTACTGCCGGCAATGCGAACACAGGGACCGGACAGCCCTGAGCAAAGGGCCCCGGACCCCATACTCCCGGAGCACCCCCCAAAGGACACCCCGAGGGACATGGTCGAAAGCCTTCCCCAGATCCACTGTTGGACTGGTTGGGCAAACTCCCATGAACCCTCGAGCACCCGATGGACACTGGACCAGCCCTACACTCTTCTTCGTTCTTGAACTTGATCATTATATCCGCCTTATCAAAATGTAAAGCTGAGACCATAAACTTTTATTTATTTTGGCTCAAAATAGGCTGGAATTTGGCTCAATTGGAATTAATTTTGACCTTAAATCAAATATGGCACATGTTTGTGTAAAGAATGCTGAAATGAGATATAAAGCACAACTCATTGTCTGTTGTCAATCCAATTATGTTTAAGGTGCTCTTTTGGGTTCATTCACATTGGTAAATCTGACCCTGAAAGAGCCTCACTAGCCATGAACCTCACCGCACGTCAATGTAATCTCGACATCCCTATGTGGTAGTTAAATGCACCTGATGCCCTGC
Source organism: Chaenogobius annularis (assembly GCA_015082035.1). Taxonomy (NCBI): domain Eukaryota; kingdom Metazoa; phylum Chordata; class Actinopteri; order Gobiiformes; family Gobiidae; genus Chaenogobius; species Chaenogobius annularis. The sequence continues at coordinate 243,535 of BJKM01000732.1, forward strand.
CACGCAAGTACAAGTACAAGCACAAGCTGCAACTGTATTTACTGTATGTATGTGAAAGAGGACGTGTAGAGTTAGAACATGTTTGCCTGAAGCTGGTTTACATCTGCGGAGAGAAGGACAAACCACATAACGTTACTTTTGGCACAGAGATACACAAGATACACACAAGTGACAAGGGGTTGAACACAGGAAGTACACGCAAGTGTAATACTAAGAGCAACATAAAAATAATGTATAAAAAATAAGAAGAACAAACAAAATGTCCCTTTTTATTTTAAATGAATGACTTTACTGGGGAAAAAAAGGAGTAGTTTCATACAATAGTTATTTTGACTTGATCTAATTGAGTATTTTGAAAAAATGTGTTTTGCAGTTTTGTTCTGCTCGCCGTGCTTCGCCTCCAGTGAGTTTGTGTGGCGTTTGTGGTAAATGGGGCTAAATATGTCTCACCTGCCGATGGTTGTGCCTGCTCTGCGTTTGTTCTTAACCTGTGACCACACATTTGCTGAGCGCTCGTGTCTGATCTGATCAAATAGGACGGCGTACTAACAGGGATTTTCTGCAAGTTGTCATGTTTTGAACAAGCAGTGCTTTTTAAACTTACTGTGCAGAAACTATCTATTATAACCTTCCACAAATATGTGATTGTAATATTCAACGCATCCACGGATTTTAAGTTATTTGGACCAAAGCTTTAGATTTGACCTCAACTGAAAACTACGACAATTTTATTTTGCTTTTCATATAGTGACATATTTTATAACTTCCACTAACTGACCTCATTAGCACCACGATACCAAAAGTGCTCCACTGTTTAGTCCTGTGCAATTAAAAAGCAAGCTATGATTAGCTTTTTAACCCAATTTTAACCCAATTTATCCCAAAACAGGGTTCATCTCCAAATAATTCTCATAATAATCCCTCTGCCCCCTCCGCCCGCCTCTGCCCACCTCCGCCATCGTCTCTCTCCCTGTAAAGGTAAATTCATAAATCTTTGCTTTCATTTTGGTGATTTCCTGTGTGACCAGAAGTAACAGTGAAACGAAAATCTACTTGAGTGTTGAAGAAAAGACGCAAAGTAAAGTAAGCTACGGTTAACATAAGAAAAGCATGGGGAAAAGTTATAAAAAACCCAAAGATCGAGCTACAGTCGTTAGGGGAACAAGGTTTGTAATATGAATGAATGCATTATTGAACAATTTTAAATGTTTATTTTACAAATAAACATTTTAATGCAGAAAACAGTTATGCTAATGTCATGAACTGGTAACAGTGATTATATGGACAAAATGGTAATTATTCTTTATTTGTTCTTGCCCTGCTCTGGTGGAAACTGTAACAACTAATTTAAGCATCAGTTCTGACCTTCTCAATTCGACTCCCCTTTTTGAATCTAACTTTGGAACTTTCTCTGCTAATGACCAGTCATGTGATGACATAAAGCATATGTGGAAAAGAATGCATGTGCTTTCGATTCCTTTCCGCTCTGGGCTTTGAAGACAAAAATCAAAAACACAATGGTACGAGTCAGCACCGCGCAGGCTCTTTCTCTCTCCCTTTTTTGTTTTTTGCGGTATAGCGTATAGCGTAAAACACATACTTTGAACACGTACGACTAAAATAGGTGGCGGTAAATGCACCTTTTTCAGTCAGCTGCCAACCGCCATTAAAAGTAACACAACAACAACAACAGCACCCCGCAGAAAGCAGTCTGTGTGTGAGGGTCGTGGACCAGCGGGTAAAGATGATCCACAGTGACGAGAAGTAACGAGAGTGCGTCTTCTCCTTGAAACGCAGTATTTACAGCAGTGAAGCGCCAATTCTGCGCTGTCCCAGAGGCTGTGGGGGGCGTGGTTCCTTTTTTTTTATCTCCCCAGGATGGCGTGCCAGAAAAAGTTTGAGAAGCTCTGGATTAACCACAACCGATTAGTGAAATCATTGTCAATTAACTTAGTTATCAAATAATCGGTCCAGACTCCAAAACATGCCATGTGTCGAGTGAAGAGTTTTTATGAAACAAGGCAAGAATTATTTCATAATCACACAGGAAATGAGGAAAATTAGGTTTTTAGAGGGAAACCTATTTTGTCTGCAAGTGTACTCCATCAAGCCAACCTAGCTCACACCAGAATGTTATGTGTAGCACTCTACACATAAATCAAGCTGGACAGGCCGTCAGGAGGTGAAAAAAATTACATCAAATTCACACTGATTGGTAAAAGCGTCAAAACAGCAGAAGCAGAATCTAAATTGTGTTAAATCCAGTTGAGAAAAAAGCACAGAGACATTTGTCCTTCCACAAATGCACAAAGCACTTCTATGTGCATGTTGAAAAAAATAAGTCAGTATTTCTGTTAAAATAGGCCGAAGTATCTCTGCCAGGACCACCATGTTTGTTTAGGTCAGGGCTGGGTAATGAATCGAAAGAACGTGAAATGGTCAATTATTTGGGAGGGGTTTTTGAATCGAGGGTCCACAGTCGATCCTGTGTCAGTAAAAACAAGGTTTTGAGCTGAGGTCAGACTTTGTGTTAAATGTCAAGTCTTTAAGTAAACTTTATTGGAATAGTAGACATACATAGTCACAAAGTGCTTCACACAGTAGTAAAAACTACAATTCAAAATACAATAAAATAAACAACAATATGCAGACCAATTTGAGCTTGTTTGTTTTAAAGTTATTTTAAAGACAACCACCGAGTCCAAAGAACGCAGACGAGCTTTACAAGATCGGTCAAGTTTTATAAGACAAGTTTTATAAGACAAGTTTTATAACAAGTTTGAGGGACCATCAGCAAATGCTGCCCTGACGACCTGAGGCTCCTGGACCAGCGATAGTGTTCGATCAGGTCAGTTGAAATTTGGAAAAGACCAAATTAAATTGAACTGAACATCGAGATCGATCAGTATCACACACGATACTGCGATGTCCATATCGCACAACCAGAGTTTAGGTTTGGTTGTTTTGACTTCTGCCCAAACCAAAATGCTGTCCTGCGATTGGTCCAGTACTGCCCTACCAAAATAAAACGCATCAGCTGGAACCCGGTCAAGATGGATTCTTGAAAAAATAATACTACTAATCTAAAGAATATTTAGATGATTAGCAAATTAATCTTTAGTTGATTTATATTACAGCTTTTAAACTGTCAGGGATAGGCATGTCACAGTAAATACTACATACTGTAAACTTATTCTTCAATCATTCTTTCGGATTAATATTTATCATAACTTATGTATTTATGTACTTTTATTTGCACTAGGGAAAGATTTCATGTTTATGTAATATCTTAACATTTGAGCCAGAGTGGATGAATAATTAACATATTTATCAGTCATTACATTATAGATAACCCCCGACATAAATGTCATTGAGCCATTTATTTATTTATTGTGTCTCATGTTTTATTTGCAATACGATTTAGAGGAAAACTAACCTTTCGCAAAATAATTTTATTTTCTGTAGCAATTCATCAGCCTTCAAAAATTGTTCTCTTGACAGACCTACAGAGGGCACTGTTGTGATGCTAAGAACAGGAAAATAGCTGAGAGACATAAAAAACACACAAAACGGCTCAGTGCTTTGAGGTTAGGCAAAGATTAGAGAGTGTGTTTTTTCTTTGTTTCTGTTCACAAGAGTGTTAAATTAAGCGTCAGAGATAGTAGATAATAGACAGTTTAACGTGTCTGGTAGAAAACTGATAAATAGTTTTAGCACATATAGCTCCTTTAAGTAAATATTCTCGGAATGACCTCAACATCTATTTAAATTTTAACATATTTAGTTCTAATAGTTCTCAGAAAAGGAAAAAACATTTATTTGTAAAAAGACAGAATAATTGTGGCACAAAAAAATCCTAATAATACAATGTAAATAAATAATAATAATAATAATAATAATAATAATAATAATAATAATAATAATAACAATAATAACAATAACAATAATAATAATAATAATAATAAATAATAATAATAATAATAACACATTATTTAAAAAAAAATAATAAAATAAAAGTATTATTCGACTAATAAAAATCTTGGTTGACTTAGACACTCTTGACCGATTAATTTACTTAACGACTGAAGCCCACTGGATGTTTTCCCCCAAACTAGTCCTCACCTTATAGAAAAGTAGGGTGAAGTCTCGTGTCATCTTGACCACATGGTGGATCTGCTTGTCTGTCAGCTGTTGCACCTTTGGAGACACACCACCACAAACGTTACATCTTCACAGTAAATAACCCCATTTGTAAAGCCTTTCATTTCAGATCTAGATGAAAAGTGTTTCACGGGCTGCAAATCAATAGTACACAAACGGAGACAATAAAAGCATTGGACGTGAGTGGAAAAATACTTTCAGGCTTTGTTATCTGGTCTATAACGGCAGTAAGGTCTCGCCTCAGGCTCTCAAAGTCAGGAGAAGAATGTCCACAAACAGGTGAAGGATGAACAAAGACTAAGCCAGGACTAAATCAAGACTAGCCCAGGTTTAAAACAGGATTTAACCACATTTTATGGGAAGAGACCGGGACTAAACTGTATCTTAACTGGAGGGCATTATCAAGTCTAAATCAGGTCTAATCCCGGTCTAAAGTAGGGCCCGACGGATATAATTGGCACTTGGAGAAATATTGGTTATTCACTTCAATAGTTCTGGTCTATTCAAAAAAGGCGTGCCAACAACCGTTCAGCCTTTAAAATTCACTCTTAAGAGGCAGAAATATAACAGTAAATGTCACCTAAATATACCAGAATTTATATTGGCTATCAGCACCTATATTCTCCTTTTACATTGGCATCGTATCGGCTCCCAAAAATCCATATCAGTCGGGCCCTAATCAAAACTAATTTGATGCCCTCAAGCAGCGTTATGTCGACTGCTTTCTAGTCTTTGTTTCCATTTTCAAAGTCAGGATGAACATTTTCACAAACTATCTGAACCAAGATTTAGCCAGGCCTAAACCAGGGCAAGACCAGGTTTAAAGGTTTAAAACAGGACTAAACCACATCTAACAGGACACAATCAGGACTGAACCAGAGCTGAACCAGAGCTAAACCAGGACTAAACCACGTCTAACAGGACACAACCAGGACTGAACCAGAGTTAAACCAGGACTAAACGAGGACATAAGTCTAAACCAAGACTAGTCCAAGACTAGTCTTGGTTTAGACCTGCTATCGACCTGGGCTAAAGCAGGTCCAAATCAACACTAACCTCCGTCCAAAGTCTAACCAGAAATAAGAACATTCAAAATGGCTAAAACCAGGACTACCTGAGATCTCGAGTTAAAATAGGGGTGTGCAATATGTCCAAAAATGAATTTCATGATTTACTAGGAGCCAGATCATGATTTCAATTTCATCACCATTTAGTAAATCTAGCAGTTATTATTTTGATTAATCGATCAGTTGTTTGTCCTGAAAGGCCCTTGAATATGAGATCTTCACAATATTTGCCCTGAAACTAAAGTGAAACCACTTGAGGACATCCTGTTGAAGTATATTTATGGACAAAGTAGGTTTTTCATTAAAACCACTACAATTACATGTTTCCCGTTTCATTTTGATGTGATACATGCTTCAAGAGAGTCATAAAGTCTAATTTAGTCATGAACTTGATTCATCCATAACTCAGTCCTGTTGAGGCCAACCAATCGGATGAATGGGTGGGAAAAGTGTCAAAAAGCTGCATTCGAGAGAAAATTTGTGAACCATAATGGCGACTTTCACCAAAATAGCCTTTTGTCTCAAGGATGCGATCACCATATCACCCAGCCCAACTTACAACCCGTGGTCTGTTGCCCTCACATCGCGCTGTGTCAACGACGTGAGTGGAAAAAAGCTCTCAGACATTAGCTGGAGTTTTTCTTATCTAGTCTATAACAGCTGCAAGGTCTCATCTCCGGCTCTCAAAGTCAGGATAAAAGTGTGGGCACAGCCCCGGCAGCTCTTATAGGACACCTAAGGGCGCAGTAATGGAGAGGCACTAAAGATTCACTGCTCCCTGAAGAAAAGGGGCCAAAAGTCCTGGATGGATGTTTGTGAACAAGCGCGTGGTATTGGACTGAACCGGCAGAGGTTTGCTCGTCCTGAGAGGAAAGACGGATGAATAAAACATTTATTCAAACTGACGAGGCCACGAGTCAGGGCGCGCCTACAGTTGTATGTTTAAATAAGTAAATACAGACACTTCTGTAGTAAGAGATTTAGGGAAATAGTCCGAATTTTGGTGAGGACAAGGGATTCAAAAAACAATGTCATGAAAACAGAGAAAAACAGCCAGTAGAAGTGAGGGTGAAAGGGTTTGTTCATATTTTTGGGATTTGCTCCATTTTTATAATGTTTTGTTTTTTTGTTGCAGCTTTTGGACATTTTCTATTGTTACAAATAATATTACTACTAATACTTGATTAAACAAGAATCAATCCTAAAAAAAAAAGACATAAAAGGTCAAATGTGACCTTTCCTGAACAGTTTTAGAATGATTAGAACTCGTATAAGACCATGCGGTAACATTAATGAAACCATTAATTTGTGTTGAAAAAAGAAGCATTTTTATCATGATTTCGTGGTATAGAAATGTTCTGAATCGAAAATCAAGTCTACTCTTTAGTATCAAAATTGAGTTTGAAATGTTAAAATAACTGAAGATCAATAGCTAAGACGAGTGAAATATAATTACAAACTGAGAGTCTTGTGATCGTTACCAGAGACTTGTTATTGCTTTGCCTGTAATGTTCCAAAATATGGCATTAAACTTGTCCATCTCCATGGAGACAAGAAGGTGGTGGACCCTCAACCAAAAAAAAGTTACAGCGTGCACCTCTGAGGTAAAACATCATGAAAAGTTAGTAGGATAAGGTCGAATGAGGTGATGAACCCAAAATGTATATACATAAAGAACTGATTAAATAGTGAGCGACTTATAAAATGTCAAGAAGTTCTTATCCCTCTCCAATACCTATCTTTATCTTTTTATTGTGGCGTTTGATAAATAATGGAAATATAAAAGCTCTGACTGTTTAATTTTTCAGTGCACATTTTGGGTTGTGCTGCTTTGATATGCAATATTAATTAAAGGAAACGCACTGTTGACACATGGATTTCTCAAGCTTGCATATTTATCGAAACCAAAGAAAAACATTTAAATTGTATTAGGCCAAAGCAACACATTGCCTGCAAATGTAGCCCTGCTTACCCCAGCTCACCTTCCTCATCGCAATTCACCATTTAATAATACAAGCAAGCCCCAGAACTTTGCTTTGTACACTCTAACGGAGGCCTCGCAATGTAGCACAGTAGAATATCTACTTAAATTCACCCTTTTGTTGTTGTTTTAGTTTGGATTCATGTTGCCCTATAAAAACTTCCCTGCAAGTTCTACTGTTGCTTTACTGAAGAGACATGTTGGTGTAATCCCTCATTCGTCCAGGAGCACATTTTAGGCATGCACCATAATGGCAGTTTCAACCGATAAAGGAAAACTGATATACATTTGTGAGAGTAAAATGATTATTATTATTTAGTTTATAGGTCGAAATGTGGCCAAACCATCCTATATGAACCCATATATGTCATATAAAGCTTTACAAATGATGATCCTTTATAATATTGTAAAGCAACATCTGCCTGCTTTTGGTTCAATAATCGAAGATCAGATTAACGTTTCATTCTTATTGCCACAAGTTAAGGTAGGCCTATGTTGTGGTTTTCTTTTACCATTTTATCCTGGGTTTGACATAGGGCCTGGAAAAGAGTGTCTCAGTGGGACTTTCCAGGTTAAATAAAGGTCAATAAATAAATAAATCTGGGGGTTTCATGCTTTGTGCAACACAGAGCTGCTCCTTTAATGACGCGACATGCGAGTGACACAATCTCAATCTCCTAGTGACTGTAAAGAGTGAAAATAGTGAATTGAAGTTAGTAGAGCAGTCAGAGAGTCTGCTCGCTCTGAAAACAACAACAGAACAGTTATCACAGCGGCACAGACACAGACAAACTCCTCACTGCACAGAGCGGGACTATCGCTCTTCTTTGGTTTGAACATAAATAGAAATGAAAGACAATCATCACAAAATCTGACCCGGTTAGCGTCCAAGTCATGCGTGTTCAGCACTGATGAAAACTTTTAGATGATTGTTAAATTTAATGTGAGAAGCCTGTGGTCACTTTCCTGTGTCGTGAGGCTGGTACAAAGCTCTATCGCTCTATCTTTCCTCCAAAGCATAAAAGAAGGCCGTACATGTAAATTTTGCTCCTCCGCTCTCTTTGCCACTGGTGTGTGTGTGTGGGGGTGTGTGCGGGTGTGTGCGGGTGTGTGCAGCTGAAGCAGGGAGCAGAGTGTGCAGCGCTGTGAAGGAGAAAACTGAGAGGAAAAACTACTCAATGTATTTTTGGGCTTATAATTATTGGATCAAATTATTGGTGGAAAAGTGAATTGGTAAAAACTACTTCAGTCTTCATGTAATCTTATTTTAGACCTGGTTTAGCACAAGTTTAGACCTGTAATAGTCCTGTTTAGATCTAATGGCACTCACTCTGAAGCCTCTGATAGTAGTACATGGTGAAAAACACAATTTATGACATTTAGGTTCACTTTTCTGGTGTATATAATATAATTATATACATCTATAGCTATAGCTATATCTATATCTCTATATCTATATACCTATATATACTGTAGCCATAGGATATAACACACCAGCAATGGAATTGATAGGTAGATACCTGTGGAATGTACATTTGGCAGCAGAAAAAAAAGCAATAACAAGGAAATGGATGACAGGGACGGAGACGACTGTCAAAGACTGAACTGAAATAACATTTATAAAATGCAATTGACTTTTACTCTGAACATGAAAATGGTCACATTTACCAGACACAGGGACGGATGACTATTTTTTGGACTTCTTTTTCCTTTTGATTTGGTCTTTTCACTACAAAAAAAGAAAATTCTGAAATATATAAATTAATGTAATAAATGAATACACATATCACGTGATTATATTGTGACCTGAATAATCAATTCATTTAGACGTCTTTACAACCTCTTCGTTCAACCTGGCACCACACTTTTTGTTGTTGAAAAGACACTATCCATTAAAACTTTATAATAGCGGCTGTTATTAAATGAGTCCCTTAATAAAAAAGAGGAGTACATACTGTCTGTGTGTGTCACTGTGTCTGGTTCTTATTGGATGTTGCTATGGTGGTGTTTGTGCCTTTTTTGGTTCAGATATGTGCTAAGGGCATTCAAAACTAAACTAGGACTATAGTAGAAAATGTTTCAAAAGGTAGAGAACATTACATCGACTCGTTTTTAAAAATTATGGGTTTTGTAAATGTAAATTAGCTTCAAGGCAGTGTTCTCCGGCACAGTGGCAGAAAATCAAGGCTGGTGTGTGTGTGTGTGTGTGCGTGTGTGCGTGTGTGCGTGTGTGCGTGTGTGCGTGTGTGCGTGTGTGCGTGCGTGCGTGTGTACCTTCACAGCCGGGTGGAGGCCTGAGTCAAACAGGGCTTCGTTCTTGATGATGTTGCCCACTCCTGGCATGACGGCCTGGTCCAGAAGCACGTCGCAGAGCATTCGGCTGCCCTGGGTCTTCACAGCCTCCTCTGACCGGGGCAGGCTGAACTTAGGAGAGCAGACATCCAGGGGGGCGGAGGAACGCACCTTCTGCTCACAGTCCTCCGTCCACCTGTACGCGTAAGGCACGATTAATCGCAATATTGGAAACACAACACATTAGACGGTCAGAGTGCATCATCTTAGGCATTTGTGTGTTATACTGCCTTTTTAAGAGCATAATGTGACTTTTCTGGTAAAGGGTCACCTGCTCGTCCCCATGCAGATTGGCGATACGACACAAAAATAAACCATTTGTTTTTTTTACTCATATTGATCAATTGCATATTTTGTCTTCTTAAAAACAAATAAAAATGGCTCTCGTTTTTTTTGGTCCGAAGGCTTTATTAGACAGGACAGATGAGAGAGAAATGGGGGATGAGAGCGAAGGGAGGACACGCAGCAAAAGTCGGAGTGGGGCTTTGAACCCTCAACACACTTCACTAGTAGCCTCGCAAACGTGTGCTGTGCCCCAACCACTCGACCACACGGCAGCACCTCCTTGCTATTTAACATAAAAACTCTGCTCTGAATGAAATGCCGATGCATATGTTGCCACCAGATCAAGTTACAGGTCAGTACTGTGGAGAGGTGACCCCACTCACAGAAAGAATGCATGTTTTTTGTATTTCTTTAGCAATACTAAACACCTACAACTGAATAAATGCAATATAGATACAGTCGGCATCCGAGGAATCGCCCACTAACGGAGCTCTGTGGGGGAAGCAGCTCATTCATTTTAATGTAGAAGAGCTGCTCTATCACCCATTGTTCAACAACTACAAGAGCTTTAGGAGTTATACTGTACCAAATACAGACTGGGGCTGTAGTCAACAAAACAGCTTTTTTCATATAGATACACGAGTCACTTTTCCTTTTCACTGTTGTTCCATATAAATCATTAAATTTAAATAATGAGTTGACTTATTTGGTCGACTAAGACACAATCGATTAAGATTAATTAAGTGATTGAACATCTAAAGAACTAGATGCCTAATACAGACACATCGACATGAAGAATAAAGTGGTCCAATGGCCCAAATGAGTATAAATATCCAAGAATACTAATTGTAGCTTTGGCTTAAATGCTACTGCAATGCTAACGCTGGCAGCTGTAGTTTAACATCTACTTTAACAGTGTTTTCACCTACACTGTGAGGCACTGCCGACTGTATACATACATTTAAAGGGGACAGATTATGCTGAACCAACTTAAATTAGTTTTTAT